>JAUCNO010000082.1:6565753-6599274 GCA_032353835.1 Enteromius viviparus | reverse complement strand
GGAGAGACCTAAAAATGGCTGTCCACCAACGTTTACCATCCAACCTGACAGAACTGGAGAGGATCTGCAAGGAGGAAAAGCAGAGGATCCAAAATCCAGGTGTGAGAAACTTGCTGCATCTTTCCCAAAAAAGACCGTATCGAAAAGGGTGCTTCTACTAAATACTGAGCATAGGGTCTGAATACTTATGACCATGTGATATTTCAGGTTTTCTTTTTTAATAAATCTGCAAAAATTTTAACAATTCTGTGTTTTTCTGTCAATACAGGGTGATGTGTGTACATTGAGGAAAATAAAATAGCAGATGGCTGAAATATAACAGAGTGAAAAATTTAAGGGGGTATGAATACTTTCCATACCCACTGTATATAAACTAGTGTATATATTTATATAAACTAATAAAAATTACAACCGCATGAGCTGCTCTACTAGCATAGGCTTTATTTTAAAAAGTCATATTTGCACAAAAAAAAAACAATATTTGGAAGCTCGCTTCTGTATTTCCTGCCAGACTCTGTTGGGAGCCCAGTGAGTGTGTACCATCTGTAAGAGGCGTCTCAGCAGCTCTGAAGGGACGTTAACTTCTTGTCCGCTGTCACCAGTACAGAGAGGAGAGATGGAGAAACTGGAGCTGACCGTCGTGAAGTAATAATCCGGATTCACTGCACCATCATCCGCCAGGTACGAACCTGACAAAACATCAGACTTAAACATCTAACTCTGCAGGATTTAACACGGAGCACATCGCTAATACTGCCAATAAACATAATTCAGCAGTGACTCATAAAACTTCAAGCAAACAGTATTAAAAGAAAGAGCGACTAAAACACAAGGGGCTATTGAGAGGAAAGAGCTCTGAATCTGCTGAAGAATGTTGAGACGGTAAAAGCGCTTGTTCAGAGATTTGTCGTGACACAGCGATTACCTTCAAAATACTGCGGTCCTGGAGCTGTGGGCGAGCAGGGAGACGGTCCTCCACGGTCCGGACTCACCTGTGAACAGAACCCAGGTGTAAGGACTGCAATACATACTGACATATTCATACTATTCCTGGATGACCTGTGCGGTCCACAACCAATACTATATCCCACAGCGCAGTGTGCTCACCAAACAATAACGTTTTAGAATACAAACATTTTAATAAAAAGTTATGCAAGAATTTTTTTTTACCTTTTTTTTTTATATAATTTAATGAAAAAAAAAATAAAAAATTTGAATTATATTTTTGAAAACTATTTATCATGAATTAGTTTTTGGGTGCTATTTTAAAACATCCAATAATTATTTTCAATCATTTATTTTTATTTACTTCTTAATTTTTGCAGGTTGTTTAGTAATGATTTACTTTTTCTACAATTATAATTTAATAAAATAATAAAAAAAACAATTAATTCCATTTACTTTTTCAGAAATTGTTTTTGTATATTTAAAAAAAAAAAAATTGTATAAAAATTTATAAAATTAAATTATTTTCATTGACTTTTTCTATTTATTTTATATTCATTCAAATTATTTAAAATATTTAGCATTTTGTCAATGATAATTTCTGTTTACATATTTTCTTCTAAAAACATTTTTGCATATTTTTCAATCTACTTTATTTACTTCATTATTTTTGCGTATTTTTGTTTGATTTTAATAACTATTTTTAAAAAACACTATTTTTTGCAAAAACAGTTTTATATTTACTTGCATTATTTTTCATATGTATTTCAATCAAATAAATTTTTTTGCCTAGATTATAACAAAATGGAATTCTCTAAATTTTACATGCATGTGACAACATGTAAAACACATTTTGTTTGAAATATTTAGCATTGCACAAAGCATCCTTTTGCACACTAAAAGCAGTATCCAATCACAGAAACAGAGAGGTGATGCTCACCTGTGCGTCGGGGTTGGTTATACCGCTCTTGCGTCTCAGTGTGTCTCCCTGACAGACCGTGAACAGTGAACTGGGCAGAATAGAGCGAAAGTCATTGAAGGATCTCCTCCGAATGCCTTCGGTCTCCACAGACACACGATGAGCCGGAGGCGGAGCTCCTCGAGGGAACAGCTGAGAGAGGAGGGGCTCGTCGCCATTACCATAGCGACCAAAAGCTCGGGCCACGCCCAGAAGACACGGGACAGCGTACCTGCACAGGTACACTGACGAGACACAAGTGAGTCAGACGAGTGCGAGGGAAGCCATAAGTGTGTCTGTGACGAGCAGCAGAGCTCCGATCACCTTTATCATGGTTCTCAGGCGTCTGGCAGATCTCCAGCAGACACTGCATCACTTCCATCACAGCCTCCAGAATCTGGACCGAAAGAGGTTAAATGAGTGTGAAGGAAAGGTAAGACGGAAAGGTAGAGATGCAGTGAAGACCAGACCTGTAAGCGAGACTCGGGGTCTCTCTGAGCCACGTCAGACAAGAGCGTCACCAGACAGAAGCTGAAGTTTTCTGCCATCGGGAGAGTCTCTGTCAGCATAGAAAATATCAGCTTGGTTTTTAAATGCCTGTATATGGAAATGGTTCAGATAAGGTTTTATAACAGGTCTATATAACAATTTACAAGGCTGGACAAACAGAACTTTTTTTCTTTTAAAGTACAGAAAACACATGGTGCCATTCAAAAGATTGGATTCTGTTTTAAGGATTTCAACAACAACAACAAAAATAAAATAAAGCTCCATTTATTTGATTAAAAAGAAAAAAAACAGTAAAAACAGTGATATTATTAGTAAATATTAAAAAATAAAGATTTCAGTGTATACACACACACAAAAACATGCATGTATATATTTAAGAAAAAATTTACATTTATATATTAAAAATATTAAATATGTAAATGTTTATGCATGTAAATATTTTATGGGAGCATTATTTAACAAAAGCTTTTATTTTGGATATGATTAATCAGTTGACAGCACATTACATTTTGTTACAATTGAATTTGCACGTTTTCTATATGAATGTGTGTTAATATACAGTATTTCTGTGATGCACAGCTGAATTTTCAGCATCATTACTCAGTCTTCAGTGTCACGTGATTCTTCAGAAATCATTCTAATATGCTGCTCAACAAACATTTCTGATTATTATCAATGTTGAAAATAGTTATGCTGCTCAATATTTTTGTGGAAACTGATGCATTCAATTTTTCAGGTTTCACAGGTGAATAGAAAGTTCAAAAGAACAGCATTTTTTTTAAAACAGAGATCTTTGCTGCATTTTAAATGTGTTTACTGTGACTTTTGATCGGTTTAATGTAACCTTGATGAATAAAAGCTTTCATTTCGTAATAAACATATCATACTGACCCCAAACTCAGTAAAGTACTTGCTGTTACCTTTACACTTCCTCCCAGCATTCTCCTCCACCCACTGCACTCTGGGTAATCCCTTCAGCAGACTCAACAGGTAGCTTACCACGGTGTCTTTGTGCTGAGAAAGACAAATATCACACATGAACCATGTGCTACAAACTTTTTGATGACAGTCAACATTAGAACATACATGCAAATCGAATTCAAAATCTATTTATATTAAATTCAGAAGTTTAAAAAAAATACAAAAAATGTTGCATTGCATGTCCGAGATCTAAATGAGTTTATCTTCATCAGATTTGGAGAAATTGGTCTCAGTAATAAGTGCCGTCAGAATGAGAAGAAGATGTCTTTACCTAAAATTTCCTGTTGTCTCTCACATCAAAATCCACACTTATATTAGTTTACAGCTGTTGTGGACCATGTTAGCTTGTAAACACTGCTTGATCTGTGCAGATTTCTCTCCTGATTCAGACCAGACAACTTTTTCACTGGTGGAAGTGAGATTATAGATTATAAGACTGAAATATAATTCTTAATAATAAATTAGTTTCTTACAAACATGCAGAATTTAGCTTCTCCAGATGTTAACTGAAGTGTATTTATCAGCTGTTTGGACTCTGACGGCACCCATTCACTGCAAAATCTGACGAAGAAACAAACTCATCCTAATCTTGGATGGCCTTGGCGTGAGAACATTATCAGCACATATTCATTTTAATAGTCTAAACTATTCCTTCAACCAGCCCGCAGCTTTAATCCGGCTGTGATCACATTATCTGCTTCAGCCTCTCATAAACCCGCTCAGCAGCTGGAAAGCTTCACTGCACAGACGCTTAGCTATTTGAGGACGTTCCCAAAGGGAGGTTTTGTCATATTTAGCTGATATCCAGGGACAACTTTGTCCTCAAAATATCTTACACGCAGCAAAACACAGCTGCACTTGTGAAAGACACTCAAGCTAATAATCAAGCTCAGTGAGTCACCTGTAAATCAGACTCGACCAGAAACACAGCCAGCGCGATCACAGCATCCCTGCGCCGGACATCCAGAGTGAAGACCCCCCGGCTGTCGCAGGGACACATGCATAACAACTTCTGCACCTGAGGGAAAAAAAAAAAAAAAGACGTTTTCATCAAGACACACTTCCTTTTCTTATCGGCGGACACGAGCAGCGCCGATGCTGCTGATAAAAAGAGCTCAACTTCCCTCTCAAGAGATACAAGCACACCGATCTATCTGGTATCTGCAGAACAAGAACAACCTGTTGAAAGGTTCACGCATGATTTGAGAGCATGCATGTGTGGGGAAATCATCTGCTTATAATGGTAATACCGCAACGTGATGATTTGCAGAGTTTTTAAACAGCCGTAGATGTTTGCCTGCAGTGCGCAAATGCATGAGAAGGAAGATGAATCTGTCACGCAAGGCGTCTGTAATGAGGCAATGCATTTCACAACAGCGCGACAGGAAGTCTATACACCTGCTGCTGTTGCATGAGCACTAGAATAGCGCCAGAACAAACGTGTAGAATAGAAAGAAAGGCTTTCATCGGCGCTGCGGGCACAAGCTGGCACCATTAGCCCCTTTAAAAGCCTCTGGACGTGTGACAGCTCTGAAATGCTGCATTTGTTTCTGTTTAATATAACAAACATATTTTACAAAACAGTAGTTTTAGAACAAGGTGTCATGCATTTGCCCAGTTTAACCAGTAAAGGTAACATGGTATTGTTTTCCCCTCATGCAGATCAAGGTCAAATATATGGAAAAAGTATTTCTTAATTATTTTTTCCAGTGCAAATATCTAAACATTCTTAAATCAAGATACATTCGCTTGCGAAGCGAAATGATTTCATATATAAAGTCTTTCTTTATGAAAAAGTACTACAATGAAGCGAGTTTATCCTACAAACAAGGGATATTATAGGTAACTAAAACCATGATTAAAAAAAACAATGTCGTTATTAAAACAAATGGTAATTAAAAAATTCAATCAATAAAAACACATTTGCAACAAGCAACATCTCATTAATGTACTAATTATTAATAATTAGTACTAATAATAAAATACATTTATATTAAAAAAGTTAAATTCATATTATTAATACTTTAAATGTAATAAATACCATATAGACATGATAAAACTATAAATAAAAAAATAAGAAAAGTGCACAACAAAATTACTAAAACTCTAAATATTAAACAAAACAATAATAGTCTCAAACATACAAAAACAAATAAAATAAATAACTGTCAGCCAGAAAAATAAACAATTCGAAGCTGAAGTAACGCAAGATAATTTTTCAGAACCCACTATAGGCTTCAATTGACTAATCTTCTCAAGTGCATGTATCTTGCTTTAACAATAGTAAACATCAAACTCACTATCTGCATTGAGCATCAAGCAAATATCCTGAATATGGCAATCGTGCAGTTCAGTGTTATATTACAGATGACCAAAACACGACTCCAAAAATCCACCAGAAAGCTGAAAGCAATTCAAACACACTGTTCGGCTGCAGTTGTTGCATCGCAGCCTGTGACACCTGTCGAGTACAATGAAGCAGCGCAGTGATTGTGATGTGCAGCGCGCAGCGCGCGGCTCGTGGCGTACCTTCTCCGCGGGCGCTGGTCGGTGCGCGGCCAGGGAGCGCGCGAGCGACAGAACCGTGTTGAAGTAGAAGTCGCGCGTCGCCATGATTCACGACGCCACACGGAAAGTTGAAAACACGCAATGATGTTTGCAATCCGCAGCAGCCTGGGTGAAGAAAACACGAGCGCGATACGGAAAGTGTGAAGGCACAAATAGCAGCCGCTGAAGAGCGCGAGGCGTGTCTGCATTAAAGCATCATCAGAACGCAGTTTATCTTATTGGCTCATACAGCTGATGAATTTTTACACACAGCTAATGAAGATGGGCTTTAAAAACGTGCTGTCATCAGCTGAAAAGAAAAAGCAGTGAAGAAATCGCTTTATCTCCTCTAAACTGAGAACAGGAGAGAGAAACCTGAACTTCACAATCAACATTGGCTAAAATATATATTTTTATTTATTTATTAAGCATGCTTTATATAATATTAATGCGTAATATATAAGTACAAAATGCAATAATGTATAATGATTAATAATTTATAAAATAATTATTAATGACAATATCACCATAACACTGATAATTCATATAACAATATTAATAATTAATTATATTTACTAGCAGTTATATTTTTATGTTTATCAGTAATTATATATACAAATTAAATGTATATGCTGCAGTTGCTGTTGTTATTTAACAATATTAATAATAATTAATAATTATATTAGTAATATAAATTATGTAAATAATATTACATATAAATGATAAGTATATAGCCATTTATGTACTATTAATACTTATATATGATGGTTATTAATAAAAAAAAAGTTAATAACAGTAACAGCATAATAATGCTAATAATAATGCTACTAATACTACAACTATTAATAATAATAATATTTATATTAAAAATAATAATTCTAATAAGAATTATTATTAACAATATTAATAAATAGTAGTTGTAGCAGTAATATACATCGTTGTCATATAACGAAAATAATAATAGTATTAATAGAAATAATAATACAAAATATTTTTTTAAATTGGAAGTACTTGCAAATATTTGCTGTAAGTTTGTGAAATGTATATTGTAGCTCTAATTATCTTAATTTAAATGTCAAAACAAAGCGTCATAAACAATAACATCAACAAGTGAAAATGGGAAGAAACACGCACTGGAGGAGGAGTTTGTCTGACGTCATGCTGACACTACCGGAAGTTGCTTCGGCGTAAGCGTCAGCTGATAAGCAAGAGAAACAGATCAGCCTCCAGCGATCAAAGGTACACATTTATCGATAAAATGTTCAATATATCGTATTTTAATCAAACATAAAGCGAGTAAATGTTATTGAAGATGATGTAAAGTTTATTTAGATGCTTTTTCAGGCAGGGTACGTTAGCGGAGATAGATAAACACGGGTTTGGGTCAGATTTAGTGTAACGTTAGGCTAACATTATCTAAATAGCACGGAGAATTATGAAACGTTTATACATTTAATACGCTTACTCTATATCTGCAGGTGATGACTGCTTATCAGCCATAGTAGTTTGTACAAGACAGACATTAACGTTATACATTTATCCAGATCTTCTACTAAAGGAAAGTACCACGTTTTTGACATTTACCATACAATACCATCACTTTTACCATGGTACAGCCACTCGAAGAAGTTTAGATTAAACTCAAAGATTTTATTACTATTATGTAATCCTTACGATGCTTTAGATCATCGCCATGAATTTGATGTATGATTATTATTAGCAGCAGAAGTCATATCATATGCATATGAATATTTCGTAATTATAATTAACGTACTATATTTATAGTATTATACATTTTAAATAATATATACATCTAAAAATTATTTGTTTGGTTATTGTTACACCTATCAGCATGTATATTATTGGAATATTAGCTGTTTATTAGTAGTATTTAAGCACATATTAATGTCTAATCCTATACAATACCTAACTACCGAAGAATTTATTAAGGGAAAAGTCATAGTTAAATGTTAACAAGTGTTATCTATTCTAAAGTCTATGCAAAAATAATATAATTAATAATAAATCATATGCATAATACAAATTAATTTATATTTTTATATGTATTTCTTAATATTCTTAAGAAAAATAATTATAATAAAAATTATGCAAATATAAAATTAATTAATATTTCCTATAAAATATTAAGCACAGGATGTCTGCCTACCCCAAATCCCACAATCCTTTCGCTGATGATGATGAAGAAGACTCGAAGCCTCAAAGAGGCTTTAACTTTGACGATGATCCAGAGGAGAGTTCACTGAGCCCCGCGGAGCGACGGCAGAGACAGCTGCAGCAGGAAGTGATGCGTACAGCGCAGTCGGCCGTGGACAGCAGCTACCGCTCGCTCGGACACATCTATGAATCAGAGAAAGTCGGAGCGGAGACGGCGGAGGTGAGAGAAAGACTGAGCTTTAGAGTATTTCGTCTCTCACAAACGCACTGTTTCGTTGAAATGGCTGTATTGTCCTCCACAGGAACTGGTTCGTCAGGGTGAGGCTTTAAAGAGGACAGAGAAGATGATTGACAACATGGAGCAGGACATGAGGACCAGCCAGAGACATATAAACACCATTAAGAGTGTGTGGGGTGGCATGGTCAACTATTTCAAAGGCAAACCTGAACCTCCCAAACCTGCTCAGAAAGACCAGCCCGTGTCCTACGAGGCCAACAGCAGGTCAGATAACACACAAGCACTGAAACACAGTATAACCACACGTTGTTCCCATAATGCAATGTGGTTCTCCTAAAAAAAGTTTCAATGTTTCCATTTCATATTCTTCTGTGTTCACCATCTCAATTATCTAGTTTCAGCATGTTAAGATATTTGAGCTGCCAAGACAAAAAATACTGAGGAAGAGCAGCATTTTAGCAGTGTGTGCAACATTTGATGAATGTGTGCGACTTTCCGTTCTGATTCAAGGCCATCGTTTGTGGATCTGTAAACTATTAAAACACTTAACATTTGCCTACTGAACTCATTTAAAGCAAAGAATGTGATTTAATGTGAAATTAATGTACAGTTTATTCAGCTGATAAAACACTTTGTAACATTAGATCTACTTTCACACATTTGTTTTGATTCACATCAGCTTGAATATACTGTAGGTCTTAGTCAGGCCATATCCGGAATTAAAACATTTCTGAATGTTATCGGACAGCAAAACTAATTTAGTGAATGTCTGATGATGTTAGGTTACAGAACGCGCTTACGGAGAGCAAACAGCAGGAAGACAAATATCAAGCCAGTCATCCCAACCTCAGGAAACTGGACGCATCTGGTAAACACAGACACATGATGATGCACTTCTTAACTCATGCACACTTATATACACTGTGCATTACACATGCAGGATGTTTATCTGTGTTCCTTTCAGAGAGGGTTACCTAGGGCCTGTTCCATAAACCAAGATTAGAGTATAAGCCAGGCTTATTTCAGTTAGTCTGACTTATTGCCAGTTAAGTTGCATTAAAAAAAGTCAGACTATCTGCCATAAGACTGGCTTATTTGGTAAACTTGTTTTATGGAACAGGCCCCAGGTGATGAGAGAAACATTAAATCATTTCTATCCATTTGCATAATGCTTTCAGAGCACTTGAAACACAACACGCTGGTCAAAACTGTGTAAATGCAACAAAAACCTGCATTTTACAAAAACAGCGCTAATGTCTGTTTGTTTTTAAGTGTAAGCTATTAAATGCAAGTAACAGATCATCTGATGCGGTTGAATATAAAGTGTGTGTGTAACGTTTTTTTGCTTGTGAAATCTTAATCTAATATTGAAATGGAAAAACCATATACATTTATGTGAGTTGGTTATGAGTTTATTTCTACTGTATGTTAATACTTTTTATTTCTTTTCAAACACATGCCATAAAAAGGCATGTCAATAAAAACACATGTTTTGTTTTATGGTTAATCAGCCCAACACGACACTATTAATTAAAAAATAAAACTCTTAACTATACAAATACATTATTAGAAAAAAAAATTCCCTATAAAGACACTGGTTCATGGGTACTTCTTGGCAGTGAACCATTAAAATATTACTATTTACTGAACTGTTATGACGTAGCGTGACTTTGACAATTTGATACAAGCGTTGAATATCTAGTTCAAAATAAATGATTTATTATTAGCAATTTAACAAATTATTAGCTTATCAGAGTCACTAATGTTGATTTGAACAGGATTCGGAGCGACTGCTTCGCTGGATAACGGCCCGTCCGATCAGAACGGGTATTCCAAGAATAAACATCTACGGGCCGCCCATCAGCAGCTGGACAGTAACCTCGGTGAGAAACGCAAAGGGTTTTTTCCTCATACCTCAGTAGATCACGGTGGATCTGAGTGTGTGTTTGTGTCCTGCAGATGAAATGTCGCTGGGTTTGGGTCGTCTGAAGAACCTGGGGCTGGGGCTGCAGGCCGAGATCGATGACCAGGATGTTTCTCTGGATGCTTTGCTCAATAAAGTCGACACGATGGACGGCAAAATCGGCTCCACTAACCGGCAGCTCAAAAACCTGAAATAGACTTCCACGGTGATATCATTTCCTGGAGGTGTGGCTAAGATGATCCAAAACACCTGCTTAAAAACATTTCAGGGAAGTGTGCGCTTGTTACGCATTTGAGAACAGATTACGAGAAACACAGGGTTTGGTTTATTGAGAAGTTGAGCACTCGTTTTAATTCTGCCTTCATTTAATCGTCACTTATTTGAACTGGATTGTACATAAGCTCAGAAATGATGATGTTAGAGACATTTCAGTCAATGCTTTCCGAACCACTCCTTAACTGAACAACTGTTATATGACCTAGTTTAGAAACGGGATTCCCATGAGAAATCTGCCTTCATCAGACACTTTTATAACGGTGTATCTATGTGTATAGAGTATATTGGAGTACTGTGTTTATCAGAAACATATTGAGCTGCCTTAAAGTTCCCTGATTTCAGATGTTGACTGATTCTCGTGGCACTGTCGTTGCATTTCACCACAGTCTATAGATGGGTCACTATTGTTAATCCACAAAATATCCACTAACCCAAGGACGAATTTGTTATTTTTCTTTTTTTCAGGTATAAATTAGGGTGACTTTGTATGAAATACCAGAATGAAAATCTGTGAACGTTTCACTATTGTTTCTGCATCTGGAAATCAAGTAAATGTCATACTCCTATTAAAGCTGAATGTGAAGTGTGTGAACGTAAATAAAATATAATGTTTTCATTTAGACCGTTTCACTTTAGTACATTTAAAATAACAGTATACACATAATAGAAAGGGGTTTTGAACATATACCCTGTGATTCTTGGAGCACTATGTACGTAAATATGGAAGTTACAGAAAAACATGGTTTGTTTAAAACCATTTTTGCTAAATATATCCCTTAAGATCTATTTCCTGTTTACTGATTTGTTGCCCTGACACAAAAAAAAACATGTTAACCCAACCATTAATATAACCGCTCTAAATGTGTGTGTACATAGACTGCATCTTGTTTTTATTATTATTAAATATCTGTAGGTTTTTTGTTGCTTCAGATAAGTTATACAGTAGGCTACAGTAACGAATACCTGAAGCAGCTTTTATGCTGGTAGGTCATTATGAAGTTTAAGCCTAAATGGGTGGTTCTTGCCAGGAGTGAATAACATTGTAGTAAACACTGTTAGATGTGCAGGTTCTAATAAATAAATTATTTTGAAATGCATTTGTGGATGCATGCAGGGCTTAATAATAATAACAGCCCTTTTAGCTCACCCCTGGCCTGCGTATTACTCTAAAGCCACATTATATTTTGTAAGTTGTACTTGCAAGATCAGTCCACTAGATGGCAATATACAACACCTTAAAGCGCTGTTATTCATGATTGAGACCAATAACCAAGTTCTGTATTCGCTTTCCCACGAGAAGACAAATATGTAGTCCCACAAACATCGAAAATATTTTGGTAAACGTGTGATGAAAGAGCGAAAGAGTCGCGCACATTCATTATCATTCTTTCTCCCTGCACATCTGCGCGCGCGTCACAAGGCCCTCATTAACGGCTCGCGCGAGCAGCTGGTTTACGCGGGACTGGTTTCACTGAGGTGAGTTTTGTGGTTTATTATGTAATCAGTTTACTCGTTAAGTCGCAGTACTACTTGTAACCCGAGGTTTGGGGTTGTGGGAAGAATGTTTGCAGTCTGTTCCTGAAAGGAAAATACACACGAGAGGGAAGTTTATCGGTCAGTGGAACCGCAGCGGCGACGCCCAGTCTTCTTAGCATAAAAGACTAGTTAGTTTGCCCAAAAATAAAACCCTGCCATCATTTACTTACCCTCACGTTGCTCCAAACCTGTGTAGATGTATTTGTTTATTTTTGTTGTTGAAAACAGATGATATGTTGATAACCAAAGAGTTGCTGGGAACCATTAACTTAGCAATTGCGACCAGCGACGGTTTGGTTACCAACATTAATTTTTTTGTGTTCAGCAAAATAAATAAATCTTATTTAAATTTGAAACAACTTTAGAGTGAGTATATGACGGCAGAATTACAATTTTAGGTGAACTTACCCTGTAAAGAAAAATATATATAATTTATTCATTTAGCAAATCCTTTAATCCCAAGCAACTTTACAACAGACCCAGTGCTCATAATACCAAGTTCAATAGATTTAAAGTTTCATTTGAACTAAAGTTTAAATATTAAATACATTTAAAAATATATTTGGAAAACATATATTGTTTTCTTTAAAATGTCCAACTTTATATTAGGTGGCATTTACTATTGTGTACTTACATTTAAATTAATCATTTGGTGCAATGCACTTATTGCACTGATTATAATATATTATACATTATAATAATGCACTTATTGTGTACATACATGCTTTTACATTTACACCCCCTTACTCTCCCCCCTGTAAGATTGGAGCGTCACTGATTACAAAACATATTTTGGCCAGAATTGTATTAGTTTATTTATTTTGCCGTATGGTTTGTTGTGTTGAAATACAACTGCAGATGTAAAAGATCATTCTTCTCAGTCTCATTAGTTATTCACTGGTCATGTTCGCTTTTGATTTTGGACAGTTTCCTCTCGTGTTTAGCAGACGGGCTGGAATGCCTTTCTTTTCATCCCCTAATCCCAGAATCGACTGCTGTCAGCAGCCATAAAGCAGTGGGCCAGAGATGACATGTTTCCCCATCGGTTACCCAGAATCTCATTTGACAGAATAAAACGATACCAAACCTTTTGCATTTATAGAACATCGAACCCCTTGCACTTTTAAACTGACGCCAAACAACTTAGAAAATGAACCTACACCCTTCACAGTTACAAAAGAAAAACCCATGTAATGTGGTTAGCCATTGATTCTGAAAAACACACTAAAGACAACACTTTTATCTGTATTTAACCATCACAGACTTCATTAGAAAGCCCTTCAGTAGAGAAATGAACCATGACATCACTGGTGAGACACTCTCTGAGCTCATCTGTTGTCTTTTCAGTGATGTCACTCTATTATTGATGGGCTTTTGCCATTTTTATTGTATGTTGACAGTACAGAGCAGACAGGAAGTTGGAGAAAGGGGATCTTTTCTTGACACAGACCAGAGTTTAACCTTATCTACTGGACCACAGTTCTGACTCACACTGTGAGTAACATTCTAGCTTTTAGTATGTTCAGTAAGTATGCATACTAGTTCTAAAATATAATACAGAATTATTTCTTGAGCATATTAGTATGATTTCTAAAGTGCATTTGTAACACTCAATAACTTTGATTCACAGGAATAAATTTAATTTAAAAACTTTTGACAGATATTCCACAATATGACTGTTTTTGGTATTTTAGATAAAAATACAATAAAATATACAGTATTGTGTGTGTGTAGATACAAAAACAAACAAACTAACAATATATTTGTTAAGACATCATACAGTGGAATTTTTTTAGTTTACTAAAACTTGAGGATATTTTTAATTAAGTCAGTTACAGTAAAAAGTAGCATGTGATTCATTATGCATATTATTATGCTATTTTACTCAGCATGTTCAAAACACTATATAGCACATAATAAAGGTATAAATACGCATTAAAAACACAATTTTATAAAGATAATCATACATTGATACTTTTGTATAAAACTTGTTTAGTTTAAACAAAAGTCAAGTTTAAAGTAGAAGTGTAAAGCGGTGCAGAACGTACTGTTTGGGGTAAGTGTCTCGGCTGTTCATTCCATCCTACAAACTGAACATCAACACATCATTACCTGATTTTTAAGTATACTGTACTAAGCATGCTGCCAAGGAAGCATGTAAAAAATTCCACAAAATATACGTGGTGAGCATAGTATGAGTGCAGACGGGTGCGTGTAAGCAAGACAAGCCCTTTGATCTGTAATGAGCACATGCACGCTAAATAGCTTGGTGACGCCACTGACTAGGGTACTGAAGACACTCTTGCAGGGTGAGCATCAGAATCACACTGAAATGTCAATTAGGACGCTGAAAAAGCAAGCAATGAAAGAAAATTAACTGAGAAAAATGACTGTTTAATGTGTGATGGATGCAAATAACAAGGGGGGGGGGATCATACAAAAGCATCAATATAACTATTGAAATATTACTTAAAGACAAAAATACAATGGAATTGCAATCTAGAACGTTCGCACAGTGCGAATTTCACATCGAACACTAATGTCAAAGCAACTTTGGTCAACTGTGGAAGTGGCGTTCATAAGGCACTGCAGTGTTTTGCACAGATCAGGACACTTGAGAATAAACAAAGAAGGGATTTTCTCAAGGAAATGAAATACTATCAAATGGAAACATTCATATACATTAGCTTGTCTTTTAGAGACTCGTGCATTAACGAGTTTTGCATTCGCAACACGTGCAAACGTTACACACACACAAAAACACACACAGAGTAGTACATTCAAACATATATAAATACAGTACGTGTAGATCAGAAGGGAGTAGAAAAATAGGACAGAGTGAAACCTATAATCTAAGGCATCAGAAACGGGTGCAGGTGCATTTCGGAGGTAGATAGCAGAGCTTCAGAAGAACAGGGTTGTGTGCTGGTTTTGGTGGAGGCACAGGAAGGTGACAGATTGCTTAACTTTTGATGGAGAGAATTTGGCTTCAGATGTAGGAGGCTCTCCAGGACTCCTGCGGAATCATTTAAGCAACCTAGTCTCTCGAAATGAGCTTGAAAGTGTGTTTTGGTTCAGACGAAAATCATGGAGTAAGCCGGACACTGGCAGCCCTCGGTGAAAGACTCTCGAACCCACGACCCGGAGCAACCCGGAGCTGATGCGGCAGACCAGAAGGTTCTAGTGGAAGAACCAAAAACCTTATAAATAAAAGTTTACTTCATAAACACAAACTTTATCTCCAGAGCCACTTCAATAATATTTATGGTTTCAACTGAGAAAAACTATTGTCATATCATAAACAACTATTAATTAGGCATGTTTTTTAATAAAAAATATTTTAAAAGTTTTAAAAATTACGAGTTATAAAAGTTATTAATAGGTTACCTAAATATTGAAACTTTTTCAAGAAAATCTTGTTTTAAGATGAAGCAGTTTTGCAATGCATAATATTTGAAAAACACCAATAAATTCATTTAACAGCTTGCCTTTGGGCATTTAAGACAAGCTGGAGGTTATCCAAACTGAGTGTTAGAAAGGTTTTAATGCATATGCGAGACACAAACCTGATGTTTTTCAGCCCGTCGCCACGGCAGCGGTTTTCAGTCGTCATGGCATCACTCTGACATTCAACGCATACGGATCGTTCATGAACCAAGCCGGCGCTCCACGGTCTGACCTTACAGGCACCGCTCGCCTGCTTCACACGCATCTGCACACAGTAACTGCACACAGACACACAGAACAGACTAAATATAAAGCATTATTCACGGAGAATCTTGCAAACTGGCCACTCGTGGTTTCGAGCAATGATGTGCATGAAGCCTGTCTGATGAGGAATGGACACTGAATTGTGTTTTTATTTCCACTAGGACGCTCTGCAGGCTGTATAAAGTTAAAGGTCAGTCTTCCCACGCTGGTTTTCATTAGTTTGATGTGTTATGCCTGTGTGGAGTCCTTTCCTCCTCTGTGGTCTGCATGTCGTTCTGGTCTCTCACACACACACACACACACACACATCCATCACGCTGAAACTCTACACCTGTGATTAATGAATGGGTTTGCTCTGGGATTTCCTGTGTGTGTGGTTTGGAAGGATCCTCACAGTCGTTTAAATGCTGTTCATTTGAACCTGCACCTGCTGTTTAACTCCCGCTGTCCAATTTAACTCCTCATTATTTCCTGGCCTCGGGCAGGGGTTTAGAGGTTTAAGAAGGGATATAAAGCGATTCAAGGACATTTAAATTAAGTATGTTGTGAACTACTCCAGTTTTACGGCTATTAATTTGAATATGTTAATGACAGGATTTTCATTTTGGGGTAAATTATCACTTAAAAGGGACCCTCATGTCGTTCCAAACCCATAAGACCTTCGTTCATCTTCAGAACACAAATGAAGATATTTGTGATGATATCAGAGAGGCATCTGTCCCTCCATAGACAGCAACACAACTGAAATAATCCAGATCCAAAAACAGTTCATGTGACATATATATGCTTATAGTCATGTGTAATAGTTTATATAACTTGTCGAGAGACATATCACTAGAATCCGGTGCTCCTCCCATACAGAACTTGAGAGCTGTAACTCTCCAGAGGGCAAAGGGGCGCTACACTAATAAACACTTTTATATTTGATATTTAGACTCCTGTCACAGCCTTTTGCTAGAAGACAGGAAGGTGTTTGATCACACCAATGTGTTTGAGTGATCTGTTAAAGTAGTGTTTGTTTTTTTTCAAAGCAGTTTGCAGCTGCATTCTTCCTGCTTTTTAGAAATCCCGCCGCTCTCACCTCTTTTTTTCCTCCTTCATAAGCATGTGCGGCCGCCTCCAAGGGTCCTTAAAGTTTCGCTTGAATGAGTCAGGCAGGATTTTGGCCACCTCTGAAGAGGAGGAAGAGATCAAGATAATGAAAGAGAGCAAATTAAACTCCTCCAGAGACTAAACACACACACAAACCTCTTACAGTTCTGACTCCATAACTTGCATTTACAGTAAATGTACAGTATATAAGATATAAACTTGCAATTCTAACCAAATGTCACACTTGTGAGAGAAAGCTGTTCAAAAACTAATTTATTCCTCAGAATTGCATGTTTAAATCTCACAAATCGATCAGTGCTGGAAATGGTCATATTTGCTTATGGTGACTAATAATGATGAAAAAAAACATCAATTAACAAGAAATATTTGTAGTCTTGTGTGTGCTCAAATGTCTTACTATGAGATCTCAGATAAAATGATAACCTAGTAAAATACATTTGTTCAAGCATCTGATGGTGGAATGATTTATAATAAGATACTAATGTGGAAATTCACATGTGCACATAAGATTCCTACACAGACAGCTTTGTAAGAGATAATATGCATGCATGCTGTCAATGCAAAGCCCTTTTATAAAAATGAGGTGGTATAATTCTGCTTATTTTAAGGTAAGCCAATTCTTTTAAGCAGCGTTGCACAGAATGCATTCTTTAAGGAGAAACCAACCCCAGTGTAAATCTTGCAGAATTAATCATAAATTCTTTCTGTATGAGTGTTTCTAAGCAGCTGAGGGAGTGAGGGCAAATTTGACTTCTTTCTATAATTTTTTCTTAGGAAAAGTCATAGAAATACCATTGTGGGGTTTTGTCTTTTGCTATTAATATATATATATATATATATATATATATATTTGTTATCCTTTTTACTACCAACTATAGAATTTTACCTAACTTATTACCTTTAGCTGCACTGCAGGTCTCGGTGTGTGCGAGACACCCGCGCCGCTGTTTAAGGTCGGGACAGGGCATGCCTCCGTTGCGAGGGGGCGTGGCTACCTGTCGACTCCGCTCTGTACTCCCCGCCCCACATATGGATGAACACGGGGACCAGGGGCCCCACTGCCGGACCTCACAGTCTATAGCTGCTGAGAGCAACACAAGAGACAGGAGAAAATGCTTTCTTTAATTCAAACATAAAATATCATTCACATGCATTAGCTTTTCCTGAGTGAAGTAAGCACTTTAAGACTTTCAAACGCTGTAAATCTGGGTTTTATTGCCATTTACAAGCCTGTTTGACCCTCGGAGCAGTAAATTCTGCTTTTGCAGTGATTTATTAGTCTAAGGATATAAATAGATTTCATGGAAAAAGAGCCATTCAACCATTACAAGTTCAAGGCCCTTAATTTGCTCATTTTTAAGTTGGTTGCTAATAAATTAAGATTGAAGGCAGGCAACAAGAGAAGCATATGCAGTTGACAACGGGAGGTGGCAAGCCTTATACTGGAAGTTGATGATTTGATTTTTTTATCATTGCTGCAATATGCTTAGTTTTATGCTAACTGGCAACCCTGGGTGTTGAAATACTTGGCCAAATTGGCAGTGGGTGGAGTCACACAGACCAAATCAAAAACACATTCTGCCGTAAAACGCACATTTCAAAGTGTTTCATAATATTTGAAAATATTTTCAATGTTTTTTTAGTACAATAAGACGCCAATTAAGAGCTCTATTCTTCAGCATGATGATAAAAACTTCAAAATAAACTTTAGTGCATGTCAAACATGACAGGAGTAAACGCTTGTTATACTAAAAAATAAATAACACTTAATTTCAATATTCAGAACTACAAATCCATTGCCCAGTCATGAAGACAATTTTAGTAAGTTATAATCTCAGTTTGAATTACACAAAATATTAAGTTTGTTCAACATTATTGTCAGCAGAACAAAAATAACTTAGCAACTCAAAAGTTAATAAATTAAAGATTTATTTGTGAGTGCAGGTTAAGAATGCATCGATCATATTAAAGAGTTTGCAATCATGCAGATGTGTGGTGACATCATACACACCCTCAAACTACACACAAACAGAGAAGAAAGCAAACGCCACCGAGTCTGGATCTCAATAACACAGCTGCTCTCTCATGTGGGCTTCAGAGGAACCCAGATCCCCAACGGTTTCACGTGGGCTACACACTCCAGAATGTTTGTAAACCTCAGCATCGCATCCTTAAGTGTCTGAGTGCTTGTGATCCTGCATTCAAGAGAACGAGTAAACATTTAGGGTCTTTGGTTTACGCAGTACTGCTTCTACATGTCTAGTTACAGTTCTAAAGCTCTTAAAGCAGCTTCTCACCAACCAGAAGATAAACGTTGATTTCACAATAAAGAAATTTAACAAAATACGGTTTTGTTTGGTTTGTTTATTTACGGGAGAAGAGAAAATTATGTTATTTTTGTTTTATTTGAGCAAAAAATTATTCTCCTTTGACATGGAACGGTTTTACCGGTGTTACTACGTTTCTGAATCTGGATTATTTCAGTTGTATTGCTGTCTATGGAGGGTCAGATAGCTCTCTGATCTCATCAGAAATATCTAAATTTTCATTTTTTGGTGAACTAATCCTCTAAGACAGTAATGGAGTGTTGTTAGACTGAATAAATACAACACTGGCTACTGTACAGACTGTTCCCGAAAAGCACGGTGTAGCGTAATGCATTTGTTGCATGTTTGTGGTTTAATGTGACATTCCTCTTGCGCTTTTGAGTAAATCTTTAGGATTACCCTCTTGTATATGTAACATATGCTCACGTTATCCACCAGAACATGCAAACCACACAGCTGGCGTGCATGCATGCAATCAGGTACTGTATGTGTGCATGCACACGTCTCACACACACACACACACACACACAGATCTCTCAGAGCACACGCAGACTTGCAGCTGGAAACCATATCAAAGCACTGATGCATGAAATACAGCACCGATATTAAACAAACCTCAAGTGCACACATGCAACACTCAGAAGAGCAAATAAAACAAACTCAAAACAACTCAAATTCACAACTATAATAAACCAATGCATGAGTGTTTGATCCGGAATGATGCACACCATTCGCTAAAATAGAAATCTGTTTTTTATGGCTTTTAACAGACCTGCTTGACCCTCAGGGCAGTAAATTCTGCTTTTTACACTGCTGTAAGTAAACAAATGGATTTTTAAAAATAAAAAGTGATTCATAATAGAACACAAAGCCAATTTAAAGCTAAATTCCACCCAAACCCTCCTAGACGTACACTGGAAAAGAGACTTTCTCCTTGAATTAAAATCCATCCCTGAAACATACTATGTAATTATTTAGATTATACAGAATCTGTTTTTCCCAACCCATTTTATGGTGATGACTCACTTTACCAAACCTAGATGAGACATTTATACAAAGCAGTGGTTTGACAAAGCAAAAGTGAAATCATGCTTTATTTCATTCATGCCGTTCTCTCTGTGACCTCACGGCTCGTTCGTTCTCATTCTTCTATTCTTCCACACCAGAGTGACACATCTCAACAATGAACGCAAACACACTCACAAACACACACCTCCATACAAAGGGCCTGTCAAATTCCCCACATTCCCCTGCATTAGTTCTGCAGATATGCCTTGCATCCCGTTCCCAGACAACCCTTCCCTCGCTCGCACCGTTACCGGTGGTCCAAAGGGCCCGACAGCATTTTAATCTTATTCACACACTCCAGGGTCACCAAAGGTCACAAGCGTTCTGATCAGGTGACCTGCTTACCAACAATGTGTTAACTGTAGTATTATCTTTGTGTTAATCTGGATTGTTCCGAGTCAGAAACGGTTGCTTCTTTAAAAAATACTGGTAACATATGGTTGCATTAACGTCTTTTGAACATCTGCGTTGAGTCGTTTTTTTAATTGCTTAACTGAGCCAAATAATTTAATTCACAAAAAAAAAAAAAAATACCCATCACTGTTAAAAAATAATGTTCTTTTTAATGAATCTGTGGAAAAGAATGGAATACTAAAAGAATCCTCCACTGAATCAGTAATGAACCAGAACCCATTCAAATAAATCTGAATCAGAATTGTTCATTACAAATTTTTTTGAAAGAATACATAAATGTCTAGAATATTTAATTGCCACATAATCTATAATCCATAATAACACTTCAAAAGTCTTTCACATCAGAATCCACCCACATATTTGTTTAGAGACATTTTGGACAAGATATTGTGCCTAAACCGTGCACATTTTTCTCTATAGACTTTTTCACGGCAGAAAGCAATGGTTTGAAATTAAAAACATCTTAATGATGGATTTGTATCTTTTGTCTTCTGATTGTGATGTTTTTAATCCACTCTCATTCTGACGGCACCCATTCACAGCAGAGCATCCATTGCTGAGACACTGATGCAATGCTACATTTCTCAACTCAAATATGCATTTTTGGGTGAACCACTCCTTTTGAGTCATTTTGAAGAGCCAAAGCTCCTCACGCATTCACAGAAGAAGCAGCTCTTCTGAGTTTTAATTAACGTTAGACCCGTTAACGTAGGAGGACAGAGAGGAACTGAAGGAGGAACATGTGGTTTTCCTCAAGACGAAATACATTCATGAAATGTGCGTGCGTCAGGTAACACACAACATGTGGACCAGTCAGTTCCTGTTCAGTGTTCATGCACGCTTTTATTCGCTCTCACAGCACTCGGGTGTTTACGAGGGCCACCAAACCCACGGCAGATATTCCTCAGCATTCCTCCACTGTCAGGAATCTGTCACAGAGACAATAAAGCTCCGTCCTGAGAGACATCAAACAGACTTGCGTCAACACACTAACCTCACATCTCTCAGCATTCATCAGAGTAAGATCTGTCTTTAACACAAACTAAACAAATGCCCAAATCCTAAAAATGCTTGCAGAATAATGTCTATTAAGGGTTATGATCTGAAGCAGACTGCATAAAAAAAACACATCTTAAGCACTTTAGAGGAGTTGACTTGAATGAATTTGATTGACTCTTCAGAGTTGTGATGAAGTCCTGAGGCAGAACTTACATTTGGTTTTACTTCATGCATATCTCCTCACCTCCATTAGCTGCATTAATATAGCTGTGTGTTTAACAAGCCATGCTCTCATGATTTGACAGTATGTAAGGGCGAAGGGGAGGGTCCTGTATCAGGCTGAAGGGGCTTATTTCGCAATAACTACCGGCTGCCTCTGCATTATCCCGCTTATTATACGGCTACTTGCCACATAAGGAAAAAAACTGGACATGGATATTAATTTGAAACATTTTATTGGCATATTTGTTTTAAATTAACATTTTCATTCTTCTGCAAAACGATATAGTACAACGTGACTAACATTCAAACGTTAGTAAGACAATTCATAACATCTACACATGAATATATAATAATGGATGTATTTTAGTTATTTACAAGTATTACATTGCACCTTATGTTGTCCAGTGTTTCTCACAAAATGGCGCCAAACGGTAATCTTTGTTGGCGCGGAGGGATTTAACCATAAAAGTAGTACCGGCTATGCATTATTACTTTGGAGCGGTTATTATTTGAAAACAACGAACCTGCAAATGTCTCCACTGACCAATCAGAATCAAGCATTCCAGAGAGCCGTGTAATAATAAATTTTAACATCTATAGCATCTGGTCTGATGGATGACTGGGATATTGGCTAAAATGCTTCTGTACACTATAAAGATGATGCCCGAATTTAATGGTGCGTGGTAGAAGATAAATATTACATCATGGAATAATCCCTTTAAGTTCAAACTAAATTTTAGAATTTTACATTTTAAAAAAATAGATAAGTTAATTTATCATGATAATAATAATAATATATATATATATAAGCTATATTTTATGTTTACAATATGTATTTAATTTTTTTAAATATATTAAAGGTTAATTCAATTCACCCAAAAATGAAAATTCTGTCATTAATTACATTCCAAACCCAGAAGACCTTTGTGCATCTTCAGAACACAAATGAAGATATTTGTGATGATATCAGAGAGGCATCTGTTCCTCCATAGACGGCAACACAACTGAAACTATCCATATCCAGAAACATAGTAAAAAAACAGTTCATGTGACATCAGTGACTCATCCTCATTTTTGAGATGCTGTGATGTCTTCCGCCATTTTAACGCAGCACATACGCAAGCTTTGACATAATCAGCCTCAAATTAAGATTAAAATATCTTAATTTGTGTTCAGAAGATGAACAGAGGGCTTATGGGAGTAATTTATGACAGAATTGTCATTTCTGGGTGAACTAACCCTTTAAATATTTTTTATAGATGTATATGTCTTATATTTATATTTAACCCAAATATAAGCTTGAACTAGTGCCTATTCTTGAATAACCCAGTAAAATACTGCTTGACATTGCTCAGTGTAAATGTTCCAGCTCTGTAATAGTTAAAACGTTTCAACTGTTGGCCACTATATAACCCTCCAGTGTGCAGTCATTCTAGTAATATAGTTCATTTGTGGTTTAGACTGTAACTGACCCACAGCCTTGAACAATATCTTAGTCAGATAACAGCCATGACTGGGAACAATTACTGAGAACATCGAGAGTAGATTATTGAATGAAACCTGCTTCAGGGGAAGAGAGAGAGAGAGAGAGAGAGAGAAAGTTTCTGCTCTTGGTTAAAACTGTGTGTCTGCTGACTCAATGTTGCTGATGTGACATCTTAGTCCATAAAATGGGAGTTATATATCCTAAATACTCACAATACATTAGTAATGATGCTTCTGATTTAAACATCCCTAGTGAAAATGTGTTAGTGGTTTCAGTTAGTAAAGTGATTTGATTTGGTAGTTTAAATCTGTCAATTTCAATAAATCAATTTAAAAAATGTTCATGTTTTTTTTTTTTTGGTAATGTTAAATGTATATATGCCGAGTGCCATAGGAAACAGCAGGCAATCATCGTTAGCATTGTTTAGTAAATATTTATATTGTTATTGGTCCTTTTGTTCATTTAACAAAGCTTCATTGTTTTAATTATTACATGAAACATTTTAAATCATTTTAGCATCAATGGCTAGTCTATGAGGTGCACGGATATAATTGAATAAAATCAGTTTTTAGCCATTTCTGAGCAAAAATACAGGAATATTAAGATATATCAAATATGTAAAAAAAAAGAATTTGAATGAAAAAATGGCACTATAATGGTTTAGCAATATTACCCATCCCTAAAACACACCCAATCTCATAAATCTGTTTAACATAGTTGTGTTTTTCTGTTAGCAAATATTTTGCATATTTGTTTTCTTCAGCTATATATATATATCAAGTCTACAGCTGAAACACACATATGGCAGTAATCATGGCTGAGGGAGTGTATGTGTCTGAACAAATCAGATCAAGCTGTTATTTGGAGACGTGAACACAACAAAACCAACTGAATCCTTCCAGTCCAACATTACTCATAATAAAAACATAATAAAAGTGATCCGCACAGCGACGAGCGATCACAAAGACAACAGCAAACCTGCCAACAACATCCGGCTTGGACTAAGAATCACAAGTGAACTCTGAAGAGCTGTTGACTTTATTTGAGAGATGTGTGTGCATTTTAAAAAGTATTTTTAAACTCCTTTTATTAAATGTTTTGCTTGTCATCTCTTTTTGCATTTCTCTTTTCTATAAAATCCCACTTGTTTTGATGTGTTCTAAACTAAAGCTCTGACATTCAGACATTTATAAGTGTCTTCATGGCCGTCACGCTCTGCTTTTAGAGGTTTTAAAGTCTCGGTTTTAAAGCATAAACAAAGACAACGGAGCAACTCAGAGCTCAACCAACCTGGAAGACTCTCAAGACCTCCCTCAAGTCAAAACACAGAGATGAAAGCCATCTTTACATCATGTCTTTGGCTCATATAGAGCAGAATGCTGGGATGTTTTATAGCTGCTGTGATGGGTTGTACTGTTTATATACATACATAGGCTGTATTTGAAGCTGTTTCTGAGCTCTGTTGCTGTAGTTGAGGCAGGTGAGAGACGTACAGACAGCAGATAATGAAGGCTGTGATAATAACCCAACACACATACTTCACTCAGCATTCAGTCAGAGACACCAGCTGTTTCTGAGCCTCTGCTTTCTGTCAATACTTCATCAACAATCTCGTTCAGACGTGTCTGCTGAAAGAGCTAATTGGAGACCACGTTTTGAACAAATGGCAGAATTGAAATTTTTAGTTGAATAATTATCCAATATAAAGTGTAGAAATTAAACTTGCGTCATCATTTATTCACCCTTGTGTTTTTTAAATGCTTTTTTTTTTACAGCAAAATCAAATGAGGACCATGACTTTTGAGCCTAAAAAATTACTTAACACAGTTGTTCATATGACGTCTGCACTATATTTACAAAAGATTTAAGTGTGTAAGAAACAGGCCCAACAAGATTTTACTCACTGATAAATCCTGTTTAAATTATAATACAATTAAGCAAGAATAATTATGTTGAAAAAGAGAAAAAAAGTGAAAATTTCACCCAAAAGTAAAAGTTCACCATTATTTACTCACCCTCAAATGTCCTTTCTTCTAACATAAAGAAAACTATATTGAAGAATGAAACCAAAACCGTTTGCATTGACTTCCATATTTTGTCTATATTACAGTTGATGGGAATGTTTGGTAACTGACATTCTTCAAAATATCATAAAAAAATAAAAGCATTAAAAAAAATGATTGGATTTGTGCACTACACCATAAATCTTTCCACTTTAACTCAGTTCCTATTGTATTCCATTTTATGGAGAGAAAATATTATGTAAAGTTCATGGGATTTATATATATATATATATATATATATATATATATATTTTTTTTTTTTTTTTTTTTTTTTACCTTTATGTCATGTGACCAAAGAACTTGCGACATGCGAAGATGTTTTTCAATTATTGAGTATTAGTATTAAAATAGCAGGGTAATTTTCAAGTAAATATTTTATGTCAACTAGTTTGGGCTGACAAAAATTAAGTAAATTAAAGTAATTACAAATACAGTCGAGATAATAGACAAAAAATACATAATAAAATGAAAATTAGGTTTGGCTTTGATTTACTTGCATGTAATTGTAAATTATAGTTATTATAGCAAGTACATGTATCGTTTAACAAAAGCTCTTTAAAATAAAGTGTTACCCAGATTAAGTAGATAGTATTCCTTGTGATAAGGCGGGAGAAATTAAATGAAACATTTTCCAGAAGTTCTAAGTGAAGCCCGTCAATCAAAGCGGCGTGACGTCACGCCCGCAGCAGCGGTTTATTAACGGACTCACCTGAGATGTGGCACGCGGTCTCATAATCGTCGCAGCAATCTCCGCTCCTCCGGCAGTACGTGTCGCAGTAACACACGGTTCTCCTCGCGCTCCTGTCCACGCACTCGTTATTCCGTCCCGGACAGCATCTCGGTGCCGGTCTGTCCGCGCATCCCGCCTCGCACCCTCCGCACGCGCTCATCACGAGCGCGATCACCGCACAAACGCGCGTTAAACTCGGCATTATCATCATCATCATCATCATCATCATCACGACGCCTCACAGAACGTCTTCGGGGTCGCTTTGGTACAAAAGATGCCGCTTTATAGAAGTGTCCCGCAAATCCGAGCACTTTCAGACGCAGCGAAAGAGAGCGGCGCGTCCCGTCAGCAGCATCACTGAACTTCATCTGAAGTGCGCGCGGGGTGACGCTCACTGACGCAGCGCCGCCAGCAGGACGCATGCGCAATAACACCCTCAGCGCGACACACAAACACGGACCGAAACTTAACAAAACAATGATTCGATAATAGACATTATTTAAAAATAAACAGCCTATAGGTGTGTGTGTATATAAACATATCTGAATTTCACTCACACATACAGACACATACATTTTATATTTATTATGTGATTTTATTAGTAAAATTATTTTAAAATTAGTATTTGATCAAATACTATTTGATAAATATGTGTGAATATATATATATATATATATGTTTGTGTGTGTCAATATACTATTTGATTTGGTAGTAGTATTTTATGAAATTATATGAAAATAGCATTATTTTGCCATTATTATTATTTAATATTGCATTATTTAGTCTGTCAGAACCGGACAGTACTTGATTTTACATTCAGTATCGCATGTTTTATGAATCAATCATGTACTAGATCATATATTACTACACGAGTGTTGAACATGTATCATTATTATTAATAATTGTTATTATGAATGATTTCATTTGGTGATAAGAGGAGATATTTGCTCAATAGAATTTATTTTTAGGGATTTCATTTGAAAAAAACAAATGTGTTGTCTAATGCTTAATGTCTCTTTATGTCAAATACTGTCAAATAAAATAACTTGAGATTATCAAAACGAGTTTTAAAACATATTTCTAAATATATTATTAATAGTTTAAGTGTACTTTACATATAATAACTGTATATATATATATGTGTACACACACACACATAAAATGTCAAATACTTGAGTAAAATAATTGATCCATACCCATATTTTAATATATTTGTGTTTGTGTGTGTGTGTGTATATATATATATTTATTTATTTACCAAAAGTTGATACAAAAACATGAATTAACTTAATGGTGTTATTTATTGCACTTGTTTATATACATCCTAAGTACCTGGATGTATTTGTTATTACTTCAAGGTGGCATTTTGCCCCTAATCTTCATTCAGATCATTCCTGCAGAGAAACAGAGCATCAGGATCTGATATGAGATCAGCGCTCTGGGCTGTTATTACTCAACATCTGTTAGTGTTTGTGTGATGGAAGTGATAATTATGATTATGAAATCCCCCCCACAGAGAGCGAGCATGTCATCTGACGCTGATACAGCCGCTAATTCATGCGCCGGAGTCAGTCTGTCTGACAGATCCTCACAGCAAACACTGTGAAGAAATCACTCCGATCTGATGGAACACTTAATAGAAAACAGATTCAGACTGTGTTTGTTTCTGCCAAACCATTTGCTGCGAGTCTGCACACAATAAAAGCTGTGTAGAAATATGAGTGCAAATAGAGTTCACAAATATGACAAATAAATAAACAAAAAAATTACAGCTAGTAAGATAAATAAACAGAAAATATCATGCAAAATGATTTTATTCCGACAAGATTTGATCAAAATTAAGCTAGTTATTTTTTTACTCAGAATGTTTTATAGTGTAAATATGTAAATAGAAATCAAACTGCATTCGCTTCAGATGCAAAATGACTTAAGGCCCTGTTTTAGGCCTTCTTTTCTTAGAAATTAAAACAAAATATGGGGTATTTTTCTGACTCTATATGCATTAATTTTTTTTAAATAAAACAACGGGGAAAGTAACATTAGACAGTTGTTTTAGTATTTTTGACATCATAATTACAAGCATAATTTACTATTATAGTTTATAACTTACTATCATAATATATTTGATATTTTAAATTATATATATAAATATATGTTGTTGTTGTTATTTTAAAATTTGAAGTTTTAGTAATTTTTACTATTTATTGTTTTTTTCATTTTATATACAGTATAAATATTTTTAAAATATATCTGTATATTAATTTCTGTTATATTAACCTTAGTACTTAAAGTTAAAATAAACAAAGATGATAAATGTTTCCATGACAAATAGCTTAAATAAAATAAGTTTTTATATTTAATTTTTATTATATTCCAAAAACCCAAGTGGTTTTGGTGACTGATGAGAGAAGCCCAGAGGTCAGACTCACTGTCCGGCTCTCACTGAGGATGAATGAGATTCTCTCGCGCATCACAGCTCATGTATGTGTTCGGTCATCAACACCGTAAAACATCTGCCGGTGGGAGTTTCTGATGACCGACAGCCGGACCAACAACAAAAGACAGATACACGTCTGTCCCGGGAAAGAAGGAGAGGATCACTGGATCCTGCTGGAAAATCACAGACCTCTTCTTATCACTCGCTCATATTGGACTTTCTTTGTGATTTTGAGACTGAGCAAGACTAGATTTGATAAAAGAATAGAGTGAAATTCCTCTCCATGTTCCTAACAAAGAGCTATTGTAGCAGGACATAAAGAGACGAGGAATCTCTCAGCGGAGTGTGTGAGAGACAGACAGGAGACGGACACACTGCAGCATCTTTCATCCCAAAGAAAAGAACAAGAAGTCAAACAATCCTTCATTCTGCCGGACTGATACAGAACTATTGTTATTCCAGAGGTCACCACCAGATCACAGACACCCTAACAACCGCATACCGACACTCACAACAGCTGCATAGCAACTGTCCATAACAGGTGAACTGTTCATCTGTATACAGTGTACTGCTCAACACAAGCTTAGCAAGATATGTTTTGCTCTCCATGGCTGCATTTGTTTGAGAAAAATACAGTAAAATCTGTAAAATTATGGAATATTATTACAATTTAAAATAGCTGTTTTCTATGTAAATGTGTGTTAAAATGTAATTTATTTCTGTGATGCGCAGCTGTATTTTCAGCATCATTACACCAGTCTTCATTCTAATATACTGAGCGGTATTATTTTAAAATCACTGAGACACTGCTTGATACTATTAGATTGTTTTATAATATTTTAATTAATTTTTTTGCATCACACACACACACACATACAGTGAGGTCAATAAGTATTTAATCACCCTGTGATTTTTCTAGTTTTCTTACTTTAAAATTTTCAGCATAGGTGCATTTCCACTATTTGTTACCATAAAAAAACATTTGAGAAACATTTCTAAATATTATCACTGCTGACATCAGTTGTGCTGCTGATAATGTTTGTGGAAATCATGATATATTTTATTTTTTCGAGATACACAGATGAATAGAAAGTTTATTAATTTAAAACAGAAATTGTTTGTGACATTATTAATGTCTTTTTTGTTATTTTTGATCAGTTAAAAAAATTGAATGTAATATATATATATAGATAGAGAGTAATTTGTCATATTTCTTTGTCAAAAATTAGACCTTGTTTAAAATTAAGGTACCACAAAATAACAATACAACGTGACAGAGAGGATTTAACTGAAAATAATTTTTTTATTAGCACATTAGCATTTAGTTTAAGAAGCCTTTACTCTACATCTACAAAGAAAAGGACAAGAACATACACATAACAGTATATGGCACAAACAATCCCACAGAGTATTTCTAGAAGGCCCAAACACACACACACACACACAGATCAACACCGAAGCAGAGATCCGAAACGTCTGTCTGTTCTGCCCTCTAGTGGCCAGCGGCAGCACTTTCAGTCAGGATCAAAGAGAGATGATACTATTTCACTTCATACAACAGATACTGACACACACACACACACAGCTGGAGATGCATGCTGCAAAAACACTTATCAATAACAATAATCCACATGGGTTCTGCTCAGAAGTGTTTACAAGTCTTTGACATTCACTGGATGTGTATTCCAGCTGTGTTTGATACACATGATATTGCACATAGACAGATACAGCAGGTCATCACGTGAAGATGCTTCGAAACCGACAAAAGAACTGGTAAAAATGTCTGCTTGTGTTGAAAGAGGTTGATGGTCAAAGGCACGTGTGCAACAAGAAAATAAATATATTCAAATTAATAAAAAAAGCTTTTACGAATGTAAAAATATTAGCCTTAGATTAAAAAAACAACAAAACATTTTAAGTAGAAATGTCAAAAAACGTAAAAAAAGAATCACATTTTTAATATCTTTCGCACAGTGTAATGGAATGATCTGTAGTAAGGAAATATAGCTCTAAATATTCATACACATATGTTAATATTTCTACTTTCTCTGCTTGAAACATTCAACCTTTTCTCTAGATCACCTCTCTGGCTCAGGGTTTCTATGAAAGCCTGTTTTCATCACTGAATAACAAATAAAAAGTCATTGATAAGTTTTATCTTTTTATAGATATTTGTAGATTATTTATCTAAAGATGTATAGGTTTTTTGACTATTTATTTCCTTGCTATTCTCAGAAAATACCCTTTTCTACTCAAAATTGGACTTTATAACTATATTGCATATGCGACTTTATAGCACACAATTCTGTATTTTTTTCTCATACTTCATATAACATTTTAGTATTTTTTATTCAGTGGCAGAAACAGGCTTCTGTCTGCTCTTTATTAAATCTAGCCGTTAAATAGTATATTTATTAATAAACAAAATCTGTTCAAATTGGAACTTACAATGTTTCATGTTAATTACATGAATCTTATGTGTGTGTTTAAAGGCAGAACTACTGGGAATAAACCTGCAGACGTCACAGTGATGGCATCTCTTCTGCTCCTCCTTTCTTCACTCGGTCTTCCAGACTTTGTTAAGGACCTTCACAACCTCCTCGTAGATGATGAAGACGATAGCCACGTCCAAACACACTCGTCCCAGCCTCGGGACCGTACCCTTATAAAACCTGCACATCAAACCAAAACCACAACGATCTTCGTTCATTTACAGCAAATAACTAGTGTGTTTGAGCTCGTTTCCAAGGCAACATTTCTCATTTCTAATGAAACATCTAAACTGAAAAAAAATTACAACCAACTAAATAAAGAAAATAATCAAACTAACAAAACACAAAATTACTAAAACATTCATTCAATTAAAATGTTAACATAAAAATATTTAAAAAATAATAATATTAAAAAAATATTAATAAAATCAATAACATAGCATCTTATATCTTAGCATTTCAGTGACACTAAAATAACACTGATGTAGCACAGATACATATATATTTTTTTATTTTATTTTATTTTTAACTAATAAGCCTTAGTTTGTTCAACTAAAAACTAACCTAAACTTAACCAGCAAACCAGTCTTATTTTAGTATCCCTGATATACTATTATAATTTTGTTTAATGTTTTCAATACATACTTATATAGAATTTTAATTTTCTCTTTTACATTTTACAAGTTTTAGTCATTTCTATGTGCTTTTTATATAAATTATTTATAACTTTATTATGTTTTACTGTATTTAGTTCTTAGTTTTATTGTTCCTTGGCAACTAGCTGCAATTAAAGAGATCTTTTAAAAATGATTTATAATAACTTTGTTAGATATTACTATATAATTTCAGTTAATGCTTATTTTATTTTTTTTAAAATAACATTGTTTACCATTTAAAAATGTTTTTTGTTTAAATGTTATTAACCCTGCCACACACCAACCTTTCTGCATTCGTTCATTTTCATTAGGAAATTATTTAGTATGTCAATTAAGCTGCTTCACACACACACACACACACACACACACACACTTACGCCGCTGTTCCTTCATGCCGCATGATCTTCACGGCACAATCCATTGTGTTTTTATACTTATGAGCTTCCAAACCCTAAAAACAAAAACCATATACAGTTTAATTATACATTTAACATTTATTTATGCTGTTACCCGATTTATGCACGATTAATTAATCCAAAAAACAACAAAAAATATGTATTATTTACGTAATATATGTATATGTACTGTGTATAATTATAATTAATATATAGACACACAAACACAGTATATATTTTGAAAATATTTATTGAAAATATATTATTATATTTTACATTATATATAAATATATTTAATATATAAACATAACATATTTTTCCTGAATATTTGCATGCATGTGCATATATATATATATAAATATATAAAAAATATACACAGCACACACATATCCATTATGTAAACAGAAACTTTATTTGTATGTGATTACTCACGATTAATCATTTAACAGCACTAATAAATATTAATGCTAAAAATCAGTTCATGACATCTGTAAACAATTTAAAACAGAGAAAATCGAGAGGCTGAAAGTGGCTTATACAGAAAGTATAAGGTGTGTTTCAAGTACTTTCAACAGAAACAGCTTCACTGCTCAAAACAGCCTTGATCTGTGTTGAGAAGAGCTGATAAATACCTGCATTCTGGTCTTGATGACGTCCAGCGGCGTGTTTCCAAACACACTGGCAGCTCCTGCAATGGCTCCGAACGCTCCTGTGATGACGGGGTTGATGGATTTGTTGGGATCGTCGCCTAAAACACATCCAAAAAACAACTGATGCGAGCGGATGAGAGTGTGTCTGCCACCAGAGGGCAGTGCAGCTCACACGGTGTGTTATATCTAGTGTGACACAAACACTCTCACCCTTGTACCAGTTCCTGAGAGAGGTCATGACGAAGAAGCGGATGGCCTGATTGGAGCCCTGTTTGAGGACCGTCGCGGTCAGGCCTTGATACGTCCCTCTGATTCCTGAGAGACACAAACAGAGCATCACTTACTACCAACACACATGTTGATGTTTAAATCACTTATTTGCAAATACAGTAATATCTAAGATCTCTTTACAGTCAATTGTAATTTACATCAAGAGATGAAAAAACACTGATATCTTTACAATATTTCACATATGATTTTTTGTTAGACGGACTATGCAAAAATAATACAAAGTTAAAATAAAAAAGCTTTTTTGTAGCTTTTTGTATAACAAAAAATTATAATAGCCCCACATTATCCAGAGGACAAGTGAAAAATATTTAATTTAATTTAATTTAATTTAATTTAATTTAATTTAATTTAATTTAATTTAATTTAATTTAATTTAA
>JAUCNO010000082.1:6536729-6551163 GCA_032353835.1 Enteromius viviparus | reverse complement strand
GTTTTTGTATTAGTGATGTTATGTGTGTTTATGTTCAAGTTAGATTGGGGGGGTTTGGTTCATTTGCAGCCCTTTTAAATAAAAGTGTAGAGTTACCGTCTTGGAGACAGATGTGTAGGGGAGTGACTTGTTGCTATTGCTCAAGCGTGTCAAGCTATGTTACGTAATAGAATTGATTTGGAGGTGAGTTTTTATTATTAAGCCTACTAATCGCAATACCGTGGACAAATTTCTGTCCTATATGGCTCTAGGAAAGGAGATGTCATATTCGAAAATTGGCAGAAAGTGAAGATGTAGCTTATTTTAATATAAGCACCTCAGGAAAATTTTTTTTTAATTGTGATTAAATTACACTTGTTTAACACATTCTAAATAAACGGATCAATTAATTGAAAGATTACATTTTCGTGACACGTGACAACATCAATGTGGCGGATGTAGTACGTCCGAATTCTGTTCATACTACTCACATTCATACTATATAGAACGTACTGTTTTAACGATCGAGTAGTATGTTCAAATTTAAATGTAGTACCTACTTAAGCAGTATGCGATTTCCAGATGCTTTTCCAATGAGGCGCCGACTCCGCCCGCACAGCTATGATGCGATATCAACCGAGTCAATTGCTGCAGGGGTTATGCTAAACAGAGTGTGGTGCTTTGACTGCTGTGTATGTTTCTAATCATTTTTCGCTTTAATTTATAATGTTGTTTTTATAATTATTATAATTTTCAGCTATTTGTCATGTATAAATTATACAGAGCTATTCTTTTAATAAAATATGGTGGGGTATTTTTTTTTTACCGTTGTTGTTAATTGTATCTGTGCATTGCGGATGAGTTACATGTATACTCGCACTGCACGTGCAAAAGTAATAACGAGAGCACTGGTGTTCACAGGGCTCCCTAAGCAAGACGGGACCCTATTGCCTGCTGGCCGGGCCGGCACTGTCCTGGGGAGCAGTTGGGGAAACGGTGCCTTGCTCAAGGGTCTCACCTCAGTAGTGGTATTGAATGTGGAGAGAGCGCTGGTTATTCACTAACTCCACTCACAATCCCTGCCGGACCTGGGACTCGAACCCACGACCTTTGGGTTACAGGTCCGACTTTCTATCCATTAGGCCACGACTGCCCCCTGTAGTTTTTTGGATTACAGATTTGTTTGGAAATAGTTTCTATGAAGTAGGCTTGGGGTGGGGTAACACTTCAGAATAGGTCAAACTTGTGAACTATTAACTGTGACTTTAATTTTTTTTTGCTTCTTATTAATAGTTAGTAAGGTTAGTTGTCAAGTTTAGGTATTGGGTAGGATTAGGGCTGTATAGAATAAGGCATTAAAATGTGCTTAATTAGAACTAATAAATGTCTAATACTCTGGTAATATGCATGCTAATAAGCAACTAATAGGTGTAACCGTAAAATAAAGTGTTACCAAAATTAGCAATATAAAATAGCTTTTCAGAAACATAATGTAACTCTGGCACTACAATGATACTGACAACAAAACTAATCCCAATTATCAGTGATCCTTCTGCTATACACGGTTCCGTTAAAACTTGAGCAAGAATCCAGACATGAACACACAAAACCCACATTAAACAGGAAGAAGGTGAAAGAGTGTGACCTGAAGTGACTTACAACAGCGAGACAGAACGAACAGCACATGTAAACTTTATTCTCTGCCAGTATTCCACTTCAGTCTAAGGAGTCGCTACACACTGAGCAACCTAAACATCCCTTTTTCTATTTTTTGCATATTGTTTTCCTAAAAAATAATGTGTCTTTTGACTACAACATGACACTATAGACAGTGCATATGGCTTGCAGTAACGCGGATGATGAACAGAACCAGAAAAAGCCTCAATAATCATGCACAGCTACAATAAACAGACGTCCTTCACATTGTAAAACTCAAATTTAGTACCGCCTGAAATGTAAACACAGTTAATACTTGCAGAATCAAACAATTAAAAAAACAAACATGAGAACCAAGAAATGAGTCTGTAGCATTCACCCTAACTACAGCACACTCTTAGAAATAAAGGTGCAATAGAAAAACCATCTCTTTCTCAGCTTTTCTCAGCTTTCTGAAAGGTTCTTTATGCAACCATTTAGATAAAAAAAGGTTCTTGTATGGCATCGAGAGCACCTTTATTTGAAGAGTGTAGAGTTGTTTGGGTCTAGTGTCTTTCCTCTCATCATCAGTGCCATCTCATCCATTTCAAATCAAGCACAAGTTAAGGAGCAGCTTGTTGTGCGGCGTGTGTAAGGAGCGCTGGGTGTGGGTTTGATTGCAGAGATGCTTCGTCATGCTTCCTGAATGCAGCACAGGTACACATTTCCCAGAATTCCTAGCGGGACAATTCAAGGCTGAAGGTTGAAGCCGTACACTGGAGGAGCGAAACCATAAGCTGGGAAACCCGTCTGAGGAGTGACGGGTGTCTGACCACCGCTCAGCATCATCTGTTGACCTGAACACACACACACACACACACACACACACACATTCAGTGACATTACAATTAACGCAAGACTGCTTTTTTTAAGTACTTCGTAAAGTAATGCATCACAAGAGTCACTTTTTTATAGATTAAAAGCTCTTCTGTCTCCATGTTCCAGAATAAAAGTAAACATGCATTATTACATTATTCAAAAAACAGTATTCCTCAAAATCAATAAAAACAGTCAAATGCAAAATGTGAGGCAAACCTGCAATAATTACATGTTAAATAAGCAAAATTTTATGCTTTCTGTATTTAATCTAGTGCTGTCAAATTATTAACTGTATTAACAAATTATTAATTGTATTAATATAATTTTATTAATATATGCTTTTTTATATATTAAAATATTATATATCTATATTAATATATACTGTATGTTTTTGTATATATATATATATATATATTTTTTTTTTTACTCACAGTTAAATAATTAATTTGAAAGCACTAATTTAATCCCATTTTATTAACCAATATTTTTGCTGTTGACCTTTGATGATCCAATTCAATCATTCAAACATTTACTGCTGCAGAGTGTTAAACTGTCTTCTTCAGGGCTCTACTGTACAGATGTGAAAGAAGTTTTCATTCAGGCTTTTGTTGCGAAAGGGCTTTTACATTTGCAAAAAAAATGACTTTTTATATCAAAATCAAACAAAGCAATACCTGCCCACATTTAAAAAGTAACACAAAAGTAACCCATTACTTTTCATAAATAGTAACTAAGTAAAATAATTAGTGTTTTAGGAAGAAATGTAACATTGTAATGCATTACTTTTCCTAACACTGTTCATATTCATGAGCAAGAGTGTTTAAGGATCTGTGATTGAAACTGAACACAAGCACTCAGTATCTGTCGAGGAACAGTTACAGATCAGATCAGGGAACAACAAACCTCTGGACAGGATGCTACTGTATACTATATTTCTGAAGCTTTTAATCACATTTAGAGGAAAACACATGCTTTATTAAAAAAACAAAAGAGAATATGGTTATGAAAAGCTGGAATTATTTAGCTACAGATAACAATAAAACAGAAATGATATATATAATGTAAATAAAAATGTCCTGGCTCACAGGTTGGAGAAGTTTCTTTCCAATTGAAATGTTATAATCTAAGTAAACGTTCATTTACTCATGTTTCTTGCCACAGAGCAATCAGCTGAAAGCACATTTAAAGTACTTTTTTGAATAAGTTATATAGTTTAATAATAATAATAATAATAATAATAATAATATAGACAATTTGATTTCCTTTCATTAAACTGTTTAATGGTTATCACCCTTCTACTATGTATCTGTAGATAATACAGGTGGTTATAATACCGTGGTTAAAAGTTATTGATATATTAACTATAACAAATAAAGTTCATCGCCATGAATTCAACTGATAGAAAAGTTGGAGTAGTTTATCCATGATAATGCATTCATGCAATTATTCACGCTTCATGTATAATAATGTTTTAAAATATTTTTTAGATAATTTAATTTCAGAAGATTTCATTTTAATATTTTAATAATAATAATAAAAAAACTAAACTACAGACAAATATAATGTGTTATGCTTTAATTGAAGCTTTAATGTATATGCATTATGAAGATATTCCTGATGTACATTATAATGCATTATATTGTTTCATTAACAATAATTGTTGAGTTTAATGCATTCCTTGTTAGATCTGAAACTGGTTGTGCGTTAGAATTTCTGCATGTGCAGCCATGATATATAGGCCAGAAGCAGTATTGAATGGTTTGAAGTTGTACTGTAAAAGTGAAAGCAGTTTGACAAGCTTAACGTGGTGTAGAAATGCATGAAAGAGCTGAAGAGGAGCGCACCGTAGACGATGGAGGAGGCTTCAGGAGCCTGGTCTTCAGACTCTCTCTTCTCCTCAGACTCCTGCAGTTTATCCACCTGTAAGAGACGCAGAAGTCAACGGAGCAGCAAACATCACTGTCAAAGTGTCCTTTCACCCAAACGCTGTGCATTCAGCCGCTGTCTGAGCCGCTCATGCCCTTCACACACTCCTCTGACGGCTCATGCAAACACACAGTAAAGTCACACATCACATGCCAACATATTCACATTCACTGAAATATTCCTTTCTGCAAGCTATATAAATATGACTTATAAATGCCACATAGAAAACCACAATGCAATATCTCACATTATATATATATTTATTGTTTGATTATGTGAAATGCTAAAATAAAAGCTGCTAGACAACTGTTAATCACCTACACTGAGGTTAATGAAATATTACTTGTCCGGTGTAGCTTTGTGCAAGTTTAGATAACGCACACTAAAACCTACACTACTGAAATTATATATATATATATATATATAGAATATAATATTATATATTTATTTTATTTATTTATTAAATAATGTATACATATATATGAATCTAGAATAGAATATTATATATTATTATTTTTTATAATTTTTTCAAGTATGCATGTATTATATATATATATGTAGAATATGTTCTATTTATTTATAAAATTATATATATATATATATATATATACTGTATATACACACACACAGGCATTCATACATACATTTAAAATATATTATAATTTATTAATATTATAATATTAACATAATTTTAACTTTAATAATACATTTCTATAGTATTATTTAAAGTTAACTACAATGAGGGCTATTACATCTACTCTAATTATACAACTGAATTTATGCAGAAAAAGATTAAAATTATCTCAAGATCTCAAGTTTAACGTAAGAGTGTTTTGCTGCCATCTGCAGGTCAGACTGGTGTCCTGCATCTGTCATGATCCTTCAGCACGAATATTAAAGAATACTAAATTAGTTTGAGATGGTTGCCTTAGTAACAGTCATAAATGATTGCGGTTAATGAGGACTGATGCTCGACTCCAGTGAACCACTTCACATCTTATAATAATAATTAGCTTCCTTCTACGTTCTCAAAGATGCACTCACACAAACAAACAAACAGGCTTATTACAGCTACAGAGCAGTGCACTGTGGGTAATCAAGCAAACTATTGAGAGACCTGTTCTGAATCTGTACTCTACATGCGCTAATGTCTAACACAGAGACGGACAGACCTTGACCTGCCGGGAAAACTCGTCCACCTGCAGAGGACCAAACTCAGGTCAGCTTTAGAGATCATTCACAGCCGGCCGGAGCATTTCAAGACTCTCCAAGACCAGAGCTATCACATCTACTCAGATCTTTTCATTTATCAGATCAGAACAATGTTTATCAGCCACTAAACATTCTGAATTTCCAAATCAAACCTCCACAGATATATTTACACTAATAACAACTAATAAATCAATTAAATATAAGTGTAGTTATAAACAGATTCTTCAAAAGAATAATTCTTAATGAATTCATGCTCAGGTTTATTAAATTATATTAAAAGACAACTTTAATTAGTAAATGTTGAAATGAACATTAACTAGGATTAATAAAGGATTTAGTATAATAGGTGTCATGAATGTAGTTTACCAATGGTAACAAATAGAACCTATTGTACCAAAATAATTTTTTTAATAAAAACTACTATTACACATTATTAATGTCTAAATATAACCAAAACAGAGGTTATTACTCCCAAAAATGTTTTTTTTTTTTCAATATTCAACTATAATTACAGTATAAAATGAGGATTTGCAAAATGTTCACATTTTCAAATGAATAATTTTTTATGAATCTATAATTTAATAATCTATAATATCTAGATTCCAATACATTTTTTGGTGATTTTTTTTTTGTATTAATAAATAAATAGCACATTTAAAATTTGTCATGATGATAACAGTTTTCGTTTCTGTTTACACATTAATAAAATGCAAAATAAATAAAAAATTAAAAATCTAATTAAAATAATACAAGATTTTTACATAAATTAAATTACATTAATAATGACTTTCTAGGTAAATACAGTATTTGGTTTATAAACAGCAGCAAAAAATGGAGGAAAAAAAAACATTTAATTACTTATTATAGAAAATTATTGTTTATTATATTTGAATTATTTATGTATTAGTGCTGTTAAATCACAATTAATCCCATCCAAAATAAAAGTTTTTGTAAATAATATATGTGGTATATTTATTATAAATATATAAATACACATGCATATATATATATTGAAGACATATATGTCATGCTTATTAAATATATTTATATAACATAAATTACACATAAATATATACATGCAAATATTTTCTAAATATATACTGTATGTGTGTATAATATGCACAGTATACACACATATATTACATACATAAAAACGTTTGGATGGGATTAATCACAGCACTTATAAACACAAATACATTTTATAGTAACATATACTAAGTTCAAAAAGGTAAAGGAAAAAGGTAGAAACCTTGACTAATGTTTAAGTGGACTTTTATTTGAAGATTAAAGATCATGCTGGAGCTGCTTCGATACGCACCTTGCTCAGGTACTCCCTCATCACCTGAATGAAGTACGGCATGGCAAAGTCCACGAGGCCGTGCCTCCAGGCCAGCTCCAAAACCGTATCAGGAGCCAGAAGATCGTACGAGCTGAAGAGACACGCGGCAAAACACTCTTGCTTTCCTTCCTCCACAAACCAGAGCAAGAGATCCTGAGCCTGAGCGCCGTCCTGAGACTCGGCCGCGAACTGCATCGCATCCTGATGAAGGAAGAAAAGAAATCAGAGAAATCAAAAGTTCATTTGCAAAAATCGTGTTTATTCATGGTGCTTTCCAGTTAATCTCAATCAAACTGTAGTCGGGTTATTTTGAATTGGTTGAATTGATATGCTCAGTTTAAAAATGATTTTGTAAAAATGAATTTGTACAAACCTTGTAGAGTTTGTCTCTCTTGCAGAGCTGGATGCTCTGAGCCCAGCACTGGTTTCTCTTGTAGAGATACGCAGCGATGCGTCTGAACTCGATGAGCTCGTGAGTCTCCAGCCTCTGAGCTAAACCCATCAGGTCGAAGTTATCGTACGCATCGATGGAGGAGCGCAGACCCTGAACGAGAGAGGAACAGAGAGCCTTCAGATCACTGCAGCTGTGAGAGTGTGTGTGTGTGTGTGTGTGTGTGTGTACCTGATAGTCCTCTTCCTCTGTCAGCAGGTCATTCAGCACTTCATTCACGGCTCTGTTGTTGTGGCTCTGCACTGATCTGAGATACGGTTTAACCAGACGCAACTGATTCACCTGGAAACATCACAGCATTAAATACACTAGTTTTAATACCTAAAAAATACATTAATAGTGAAATGAACACATTTGCCTTGGCAATTTACTGAAATAAATGTAAATTGAAGTTCCTTAAAAAAATACAAAATAAATTAAACCTATATAAAAATATAACAACTAATACAAAAACACAACAAAATGACTAAAACAAATTAAAAACTGCAAAAATAAAACTAAAAGCTAATTAAAAAAATCTTATATACCATATTATTTAAATAATAATACAATAATAATGCATTACAAAAAAATATATTTAAAGGAAATGAAAAAATATATATATATTAGATAAAAAACACAAACTCACGTTAAAAGTAGAAATGCTGTCTTGGCAACTAATTGAAATAAAATAAATAGTTGAAGTAATAAAATTCCTCAAATTAAAATAAATTAAAGCTAAGTAGAAATATAAACACAAAAATGCATAAAAATGACTAAAGCACATAAAATAATTACTACAAATAACTAAAAAATATACAACTAAATGCTAACAATAAAATCTTGTACAGTATAATATATAAATAATAATGCTAATAATATATAAACAAAATAATGCTGAATCATAAAATAAAATAAAATAAAATAAAATAAAATAAAATAAAATAAAATAAAATAAAATAAAATAAAATAAAATAAAATACTTCTATGAAAGTAGAAATGTTTTCTTGGAAACTAACCAAAATAAACTTAAAATGAAGCAATAAAAAAACCTAAACTAAATGGAAATATAAAAAGATTTTTTTTTTAAAAAGCAAATAACAAAATATCTAAAACAAGCAAAAAAAAGAAAAAAAATATATATATATATTTTATAATATTTATTTAAAAAAATATTTTAAATATCTTTAATACGTACATTTAGAAATAATACTGTTTTATATTTTATATAAATATATAAGTTGGTTTACCCTGCTGAAGAAGCTGACGGCTCTGCTGTGATCCAGTCGAGGAGCGAGAACAGACAGCAGATCGTTGAGCAGCAGCGGCTTATAGTCCAAATAAAACTGCAGGGATTTATAATACAGCTCCACATTCGCCACCTTCGTGAGACAAACCAACACACGGACAATAAACATCATCCTCAGATTTACTTAGATCTCAAAGTCTGCATGCTTCAAACTCATGAGTCATGTGACCTTGCTGATGAGCTCTTTGAAGGAGGTGTCTCTCCAGGCGTCGGTGGGATGTGTTATCATCATCAGGATGGCGTTGTCATACTCCTCATATTTATCATACAGGAACACAAGCTCCGCCCACAGATGGGCCTGTTCAGCCGCTCGTAACACCTGACCAATCACAACACAGCAAATCATAAATATTGCAGTGCATTCATATCATCATTAATATCAACTCACTTTCCTCACTTCATCTGTCCTTAGTGCTGTCAGACGAGTAATCACATTTAATCACATCCAAATTAAAAGTTTTTTTTAATATAATATATATGTATAGATTTTTTAGATATTTACATTCACCTTATTTATATCATATATAAATATATTTCATATATAAACATTTTTAAATATATGCATGTGTGCATTTACATATACATAATTATACACAGCACACACACATATATATTATGTAAATAAAAACCTTTATTTTGTATGCACTTAATCATGATTTTGAATTGTTGGACAGCACTGCTCATTTTATTTATTTAGTCTTTTTTTAATTTACTCACTCATTTGCATGAATGCATTTCACAAATCCATATCGGCAGACGTTGCATTAAACGTCTAAAACTAATCAATTCATGGAACTCAAACCTATCACCTGGACGTTGCAAGCGTCACACCTTTCTATACAAGCCCCAGGATGAAAATAACATGGCACATGAGCAAGAGCAGCACCTTCGGGATGTTGACTCGGGACCAGAAAAGCTCCAGATGTTCCCTCATCCTCTGGGGTTTGTATTTGGAGTAGAGGATGGCCAGCTCGGTGAACATGCCCATGTGAGCGCGCTCCAGACCCAGGGCTGCCTCCAGCAGCACGATCAGCTCCTCGAAATACCCTCGGTCCTGACGCACACAGAGAAGACGTCACACACAGCACCGAGCTCATCCACAGACCCAGACCCAGAGAGCCGCTCACCTGATAGTAGTTAATGAGCTCCTCCAGTTCATCAGCGTGAGTGACGATGTGAAGACCCGAGATCTGAGCTAACCTGAACTCCTCTCCGTCCACACACGCAAAACACACCTAAAACACAGCGATTTCAGATGGAACACAAACATTACACCAGCTGTGAGCGATGAGAGAATAATGTTTAACACTAGAACAGGGGAAATTTGAAATAAATCTAAATTGAAGTAATAAAATTACTAAAAAATAATAATAAATCAACCTATATATAAATAAAAAAAACACAACAAAATGACTAAAACAAATTAAAACTGAAAACTATAAATATAAAACTAAAAGGTAATTAAAAAATTGCATACACTATAATATTTAAATAATACAAAAACAATATTGCATCACAGAGACAAAATCAAATCAAATAAATTGTTGAAATAATAAAATTAAAATCACACAAACATTACAGGAAGCTATAAACCAGCTGTACATGACACGAGAATAATCTTTAACACTAGAATGGGGGACATTTTAAAATAAATGTAAGTAATACAATAACAAAAAATTAACAATAATAATTAAACCTATAATACATCTAAAAACAAAAGCACAACCAAATGACTAAAACAAATGAAAATTAAATTTGAAAACTACAAATATATTACTTAAAAGCTAATTTTTTAAAAATGGCATACACTTTAATATTTCAATAATACCAAAATATTAAATAAATAAGAAATAAAATAAAACAAAAATATTGCATAAAAAACTCAAAATCCCATTTACAGTAGAAATACAACTGCCTGAAATAAAATAAATAGCTGAGATAATAAAATAAATAAAATTTGAATTGCACAAACATAACAAGATGCTACAAACGACAAGTAAATAATCTTTAACACTACAATGGGGGAAATTCAAAATAAATAAAATTAAATAAAATTAAAAAATTAATTGCATCTATACATAAATATAAAAACTAAAACAAAAGCAGAACAAAATGACTAAAACAAATTAAAATTAAAATTGAAAACTACATCATAGGCAGGAATGATGCAAATTCGGAAGTGGGATTCGACTCGTTTAGGCTGTATAGAGTTGATTGTTTATTTTGGGAGACAATGACTTTATTTATCGTGAACTTTCAGATTTACAGCTTTGTTGATCGTTTACATTCATATACAGAAACAATATTGGAAACTGCCGTGATGGGGGCTCACCTCTTTCCATGTGCGTGTGCAGCTGGCCTTTCGTGCGCTGTCCACAGCCTCCTGAAACTCTCCGAGGTGGACGAGTGTGGACGCCAGACGGGCGAAATTAGACACGTTATTAAACAGCAGCCGGGCGGCTTCAAACATACCCTCCTCATAACATCTCTCGCCAACCTACAGACACAAACACGTTACTGGACACGGGAAATAATAAAGCCCTGTGATTCTGCTGCTGTCATCATGTGTGCACAATAAGAAATTAATCTTAAAACAAATATGTATACATAATATATAAAATACACAACACACACACACACATATAATATGAAAAACTTCATTTTGGATTATCATATATAAATAACAATATAATTTCATATTTACAGGGTAATTTCAGTTAAATAAAGCTAAAACGTGCACCATAAAAACTTTACATTTTTGTTTAAATATAAGCAATAAATTAAATAAAATCTAAAAAACTTAAACTTATCTAAACTTATAAAAACTTACTGCTATTATAACATTCATAATTTTTACTTAAACAAATTTGTAAAATTTTTACTTAAATTAAAAAGAAAATGGAAAAAATAACAATAAAAACTTAATTTAAAATTAATAAAAAATACAGTATATATACAGGGTGGGCCATTTATATGGATACACCTTAAATAAAATAGGAATGGTTGGTGATACTGGTATATCAAAATGGCCCATCTTGAAAAGTTTTCCCCCTCACATGTACTTGTCACAACTTCACGTTCAACTGTTCCCGGATCAGCACTGAAGACACTCCAGCACCTACAACCAGATCACAATCACCTGATTACTAACACCTGCCCATCATTATGCCCTAAGCATCTAGCTTCTTCTTTGTGGCCAAAAAGGATGGTGGGTTAAGGCCATGTATTGACTATCGAGCACTAAATTCACGAACAGTCAAGTTTGCCTATCCACTTCCATTAATTCCTTCCACCTTAGAAGAATTAAGACAAGCTAGAGTTTTTAGTAAATTGGACCTGAGAAGCACCTATAATTTGATCCGTATTTGTAGTGGGGATGAGTGAAAAAACATTTTTGTGACACCTAGCGGCCACTACGAGTACTGCGTTATGCCATATGGTCTGGCCAACTCACCTGCAGTATTTCAGAACTTCATGAATGAGGTGTTCAGAGGCATGTTGCATCAATTTGTAATCATCTATATAGATGACATTTCCATCTATTCCAAAGATTCGAAATCACATGTGTCCCATGTCAGACAGGTTCTCGATCGACTTAGACAATACCACTTGTATCTCAAAGGAGAAAAAAGGAGTTTCACTTACGCCGGGTTCACTTCTTGGGCTACTACATCACTCCAGAGGGTATTAAGATGGACCCACAGAAAGTTTCTGCAATACAGGACTGGCCAATCCCAACCACAGTGAAGGAATTGCAATGCTTCCTAGGGTTTGCAAACTTTCACCGCAGGTTTATTAAGAACAGTCTAACCACCTCTGTTTTGACGTCTCTCCTCAAGGGTGCCAAGAAGTCGATCCCCTGGGACACTGCAGCCAATGATGCTTTTACTCACCTCAAAACAGCCTTCTGCAACACACCTATTTTAACGCACCCTGATCCTGACTTGCCTTTTGTTGTAGAGGTAGACGCAGCCACCACCGGAGTGGGTGCCACCTTGTCTCAATGGCATGGAGTACCAGCCACTCTACATCCCTGTGCCTACTTTTCGAAAAAACTATCCCCTTCCGAGCAAAATTAGGATGTGGGAAACCGTGAACTCCTGGCTATAAAACTGGCTCTTGACGAGTGGCGACATTGGCTGGAGGGAGCAAAATTTCCCTTCACAGTTATCACCGATCACAAGAACCTACAGTACTACAGTACGGAAGGCACGACGACTAAATCCCCGTCAAGCAAGGTGGGCTCTTTTCTTCACTCGTTTTAAATTTCACATCTCTTACAGACCAGGGTTGAAGAACACTCGGGCAGATGCACTTTCCCAGCTCCACCAACCAGACCAGGAGGACCTGCAAGAAAACGGTATGTGCCATTAACTTGTAGACAAAACCTGTTGGAACATGTGCATACCTCTCTAGGATCTGGGCATCCAGGTGGCAAACGGACCCTCTCACTTCTGCGGAATCAGTTCTGGTGGCCGGAGATGGCCCGAGACACCTATCGATTTGTCCGTGGATGCTCTGTCTGTGCCATGTCTAGTACACCACGTCATCTACCCAAGGGTAAGCTTGTTCCTCTGCCAATTCCAGAAAGACCCTGGTCCCATATTGGAATCGATTTTGCCACTGACCTGCCTGATTCCGGTGGTTTTACCACAATCCTCATTGTGGTAAATCGATTCTCAAAATCCTGCAAATTGATTCCACTACCTGGGTTGCCTACCGCTATGAACACTGCTCAACTTCTACAGCTTGTCCTCGGGATACCACCCTCAGACTAACGGCCAGACAGAGCGCAAGATTCAGGAGATCTCCAGATATCTCCGGTTCTACTGGCACGATCAACAAGACTCCTGGAAGCAGTACCTGCCGTGGGCTGAGTATGCCCAAACTTCCGGGTTAACCCCTTTTCAATGTGTTTTAGGTTACCAACCACCCCTGTTTCCGTGGAACGATGAACCCTCTTCAGTCCCGGCAGTCGACTACTGGTTCAGGGAGAGTGAGAGGGTATGGAACACAGCTCATGTCCATCTTCAGAGAGCAGTGAGGAGGCACACTAGGTGGGCTGATACTCGTCATTCTGCCACTCCAGAATTCCAACCAGGAGAACTAGTCTGGCTCTCCATCAGGGATATTCGTCTCAGGACACCATGTCGAAAACTGAGCCCAAAGTTCATAGGACCATTTCCCATTCGTCATCGTATAAACGAAGTCACCTATGAACTGGAACTACCACCCCAATACAGAATTGCACCAACCTTTCACATATCACTGTTAAAACGTTACACTGAACCCATGTTTCCTCCCTCCCGATCACTTACCTGCCTGATCACTTCTCTGCTTGTTCACTGGAAGGACTGTGGTTTTATCGGACACTGTGAAGGAACACAGAAAGACTGAGTATACTTACCTTGCACTTACCTGAAATGATAACTCACCTGAATCCATGCTGTTGACTTCCTCTCCCTCACTGCTCTCCTGCGATGAACTGAATATTCTGAAAAGTTACCAGCAGAGTTACATTTATGTTCAGAGACTTTTATATGAGCACACCACGATATTATACCTGCTGATGCTTACTTTTTGTTTGTTCACAAATAAACTTACCTGATCACATGAATCCCTCTTGGCTGTCTTGTCTGAGCGTGACAGTACTAATGTGCCACAAACAGGAAGTTAATATCACCAACCATTCCCATTTTATTAAGGTGTATCCATATAAATGGCC
>JAUCNO010000082.1:6520763-6534681 GCA_032353835.1 Enteromius viviparus | reverse complement strand
CTAAAACTAACAAGGACATTTGGCACAAGACTAAGACTAAGACTAAATTAAAAATAGGTGACGAAATTAACACTAATCCAATGTAATGTAGTACTATTTTATAATATATAACATAGCATAAAACAATAAGTATATAATATAATAAAATATGAAAATATGATGCTTGACACAGCTATTCTCCAACAATTTTCCGGTCAGTCAAAAAACGATCCTTTATTTACACATCTGTGTGATTTTTCCAATGCATTTTATTTATTATTTATTACATTTGGACAAGACTGACCTGTGTTCACTGAAGATGGAATTCTCTAGAACGATCTTCTCTAGAAGTTCGATGAGTTCGTTCGGCAGATCGGCCGTCATAAAGGCCTTCACCGTCACAGACACCTCCTCTGGGTCCTGTGTCTCCGGCAGAGCTGTCTGAACCACCTGTGCACACAATCCTCATAAATAACAGCTCAGTGATCACACGCTGAATGATATCTGTAGATGTTTCATGCCTGATCTATCAACGGCCGTCTGTAAGGGTTCGTCTCCTGCAGAACTTGAGCCCAGAGATCTGGATCTATCCTCCGCACCAGATACCGGGACTCGCTTTTAAACAGGGAGTTTTCATTGCACACCTGCAGGAGACAGAAAATACTGTTTTATATTTCTTAAGCGGTAAATCAGCATATTATTATGACTTCTGAAGGATCACGTGTCACTGTAGACTGGAGTAATGATGCTGAAAATTCATCTGCGCATCACAGAAATAAATTGCATCTTACAGTATACTCAAATAGACACTGGTTATTTTAAATTGTAAAAATATGTCATTATTTTACTAATTTTACTGGATTTTTAATCAAATAAATGCAGCTGTGGAGAGCAGAAGACACCTGTATGAGCTCCAGGTCACACTGTCCTCTCTCGTAGGCCACAAAGGCAAGGTGCGGGTCTCTCTTCTCGCAGTATCGGCCCACAATCACGCTGTCGTAGTGCAGGTTTTCCCGGAGGAAGCGCTCAGGATTGTTGTTACTGTCTATGTAAATCTTTGCCAGTGCATTGTGGGTAGCGGGTTCTTCACAGCCCTCCTGAACACGAGATTCCAGCCAGGATAAGAGCAGCTTTAGGCTGGAGAAAACAAAACACTGATGGATCCCACTCTCAAACTATGTGTTAGGACTGGGAAATATAGGTATTAAAATAATTTATCTCAAAATATATCATAAGAATATATAAGGTAGGGCCTTTTTTCTCCGAAATAAGAATATTCTAATAAAAGCTTTTTTACATATACTAGATTAATTTCATATCCATAAGCATTTTACATTTATGTTATATATATATATATATATATATATAGTGCATTAATTTTATATGTATATATGCATTTTGGGTTTTTCATATATCATATTTATTTTATATCTGTTGCAATAGAAATGCATTGTATGGGTCAAAATAATTGATTTCTATTTTATGCCAAAAAATTATTAGGTTATAAATATAAATATATATCAAAACGTAATATCTGATTAGTAATATGCCTTGATAAAAACTTTATTTGGACAACTTTAAATAGGACTTTTTTTGCACCCTCAGATTCCAGATTTTTTAATAATTGTATCCTAACAAACCAGACATCAATGGAAATATTTTTTTTATTTATTTAGCTATTATGTCATCATTTTGAAAAACTGAGTATTATGACAGGTTTTATGGTCCAGGGTCACATATCGGGGTCAGTTACCGGTTTCTCTTCTCCACTTCCTCCACCAGCTGGTCAGTGCTGAAATCTCCTCGTACGGCCAGGATCAGACTCTTGATAGTGTCCTCGGAGCAGTCGACGTCCAGCAGACCTCCCACCACCACCGGCAGCCTGCTGGGATTGACCTGCACCAGAGCAAACACACACACACAAGCTCTCCAGATCAGCAGTGTGTGTGTGTGTGTGTGTGTGTGTGTGTGTGATGAGCTCAGGACTCTCACCGTACCTTCTGTACGTAGATCTCTATGTACTTCTGCAGGCTGTTACGGTACAAGTAGAGCACGAGGTCGTGGACGAAATCGAAGCGGTCACACACGATGATGAGAGGAAGCTGATCGGTGAGTTTGGCTTCCTGTGAAACAACAGGACAAAAACCGGATTACAAACACAAATCAAGTCCATCGTCCATCCTCACAAACAAAGCTATATTCTATTGTCAAAAAGATTTCGAATGCATTAATATATTTCAGTTTGAGACACAATATAAAATTACAAAAACAATTATTATAATATTAATTATTTTAATCAAAGAGAAATGGAAAAAGGGGGAGGTTGTTATGAATTTAAATAAACTGTTAAAATGTTAAAGTAAGCTATTTATTCTCATTAAGTCAACTAAATTCAAATTATTAATTAAAAAAAACATATATTCAAGCCAGCCTTGCATGTTAATTGATATTAGTTTAGTCAATTAAAATAAACTTCATGTAAAAATTCTAAATATAAACTAATGTTGGATGTTTATTTTATTATAATTTATTTAATTGTTTATTTAATTTTATTTAATTAACTAATTGTTTGTAATTAAATAAAAAAGCTGCACTGAATAATTAATTTTTTGTCATTACTTCAATTTAACTAGTTCAATTAAAATTAAATGGGTAATTTTAACTAATTCCCTTTAAACTAATGTTGAATGCTTATTTTATTGTTATTAATCCAGCTCAATTTAATTAATCAAATTAATTCATTCAAACAATAAATTGTTACTAGTTAAATAAATAACGTCTTGGTTACTGTGGCTAACCTTAACTAACAGGCAAGGAGGAGCCAGCAAACCTGGAGAAAAGCGCTCGCATTCTCAGAAAGAAGTATTCAAAATCATCAAGTTTTTGGATGATGGGACCATTTAAACCAAAATAGCCAACTTCCTGTTGGTCGCAGCTAATGAGTGTAATTTAGAAAGTTGTCCTTCTTGATAAAAACAACATATATACAGAGTTTGGTGACCACTACTTTTGACAAAAGGTGGCGCTGTAGAGTGCACTCCACGCTTATTTATGAGCTTTTGCCAGTGTCTAACTATCATTAATACTGATATGTGTACTGAGATTCATGTAATTCGTTTTCTGCCTCAAAAACAATTTTAAAGTTAGGCACATTTCCATGGCAACAACATTTATGGTATCAATATCCCATCAACAGTGTTCGTTTGAACAGTGAAGTTTGAAGCAAATCGAGTAAAAATACGAGACTGAATTCAAAGCGTTCTGAAAACGACACACTTCCTGCTGCCAGTTGGTGGCGCTATAACTCTGACTCCTAAAAGTCACATCTATGCGATCGGCATCACACAACAAACACATCCCTGAAGTTTTCACCACGGTGCTGGGGCCTTAAAAATAAAAGGCTTAATAAACGTAGGAAAGTTATAGTTATAGTAAATGCTTTTTATTATTATTAATTTAATGAAACTTAATAAATCAAAATAAACAGTTAATTGTTATTTAATGGTGTTATTATTTACATTACCAAAACTCATCAATTGTATTAATATTGTGAGTTTAACAATAACGCCTATAAAAGTCACACATATGAAGACGTTTTTCACTGAAAGCATCAATGGTTTCTCTCTCACGTACCTTGAGGAAGTTCTTGACGCGCTCGGCATCATAGCAGTTGCTCTCTCGACAGATGCGCTCCACCTCTTTGATCTGACCCGTCTTACATGCTGCCTGAATGTACTTGAAATGCACTTCGGGGTCCTGACTGAAGTTCACGATTGAGCCCAGAAAATAAAACAGACCTGAGCGAGACACACAGAAATGAGGAGTCCGTTCAGCACTCCAGCCTCGCGAACATACATACGGTCGAGAGCTGCTCACCCTCGTAGCTCTTGAACGACTCGAAAAGCTCCACCAGGGTCTGCGTTCCCAGCTGCTCGTGGTACTTAGTCGCGATCTGAACGCTCAGCTGCAGGTTCTGACGCAGGTTTGCAGCCAACATGGCCCTCAAACACTCGACAGAGTCACCGACAGACAGAGAGCCAAAGAAATTCACCAGCCACTGACAGAGAGAGAGAGAGAGAGAGAGAAGGAAAACAACGTGTTCAGTGCTGCTCTGACGGACTTTTTATTCAAATTTAATCACGTAAACATTTAAATTTAAAAATATTAAAATGTTCATTAAAAATTTACAATTTAGAATTTAAAAACAAAAAAAGTTAATTTAAAAATGTGAATCAAAAATGAATAATGATAACATGTAAACAATTTGAATTAGAAATACAGAATGTTTTTATAAAAAAAATTCAAATATTGATGTCATTTCTTTATTTAATTTAAAAAAGTTACAATTTTAATTAAAAAAATTTAATTTGAAAAATTGATTTTAAAAAAGTAAACATTTGAATCATACATGTACAATTTTGAGAAAAAAAATCTAATTTAAATGACAAATTTAGTCATTTTAATAAAAAAAATTTAAATATTAATTTAAATAAAGAAAAAGTCATTTAAAAATGTAAAAATCTAAATTTAAAAAGAGTTAAATCAAAAATTAACATTTTTAATTAGAAATGTACTATTTTTAATTTAAAAATGCAAAATTACAAAAAAGAAAATTACAAAATGTAAAGATTTTAATTTAAAATGTTCCGAGTAGAAAATGAACGTTTATATTGAAATGATAACCTCAGGAAACTCACATAAAAAATACACATATTTCACATAAAATCACACAACGAAGCACTTGCTGAGTCCTTCAGCTCACACACACACACAAACACACACCTCAGGGTTGAGCAAGTGTGTGTGTACGATGGCCCGTTTGATGTCATAGGGGTCGCTGTAATGCTCCAGAGCTCTCTGCAGTAAACCAGCTTTCTCACACAGCTGAGCGATGTGAGCGCGCTCGTAGTGAGTGAACATCTGATTCCCCAGGATCGCATCTGCTACCTGAAAACACACACAGACAAAAGATATGCTTTTGGTTTTAAATTCATGATGTAACGCACATTTTTGGACAATCAAACTCTCTAATTATTAAGTAAGAATATATATAAATAGAAATATAAGATGAAACACAAACAAAATAAAATACATAAATAAAAAGTAAGAAATGTTAAATTAACTAAATATAAAGAAATTAACTTAAAAAATATTTATAAATAAAAAAAGCTAAAAAGCTTTTGTTTGCATAATATATGCGCATGTACTGTGTATATTTATTATGTATATATAATAATAAATAAAATTGTGCATATCACGATTAATCGCTTGACAGCACTAATAAATAATATACTTACTTACTTAAATATAATTACTATAATAGGATATAAATAATACAAAAATAAAACTAGTTATTAAGTGGTTAAAATGAAAAAATAAATTCAATTAAAACTAAAAATAAAATAAAATAACACTAGCTCTAAGATGATCTCAGGTATAATTATATTATTGTTGTGCCACTCATGTTGGCTCATCATCTTATATAATTATTCAGTGTGTGTATCGGTGTGTATGATTGGTTCACCTGAGGGGCGTGAATAAGGTTCATCTCCAGGAGGCGTGTTTGCAGAGGTCCCTCCTCCGGCCGGTTGTTCTTCAGAGCGTCCAATAGGAATGAAGTACACTGCTGCACTAGATTCCCCTCCATAAAGACATCCACCACCTCAAACACACACAGGGTCACATTCACTTTCATTTGAATTTAAGTTTTAGTAATTCATTTTATTTTTATATTTTCTGATTTTATTTAAATTTTACTTAAGTTTGAGTAACTAGTTTTTAGTTTTATATTTTAGTTTTTTATTATAATTTAAAAGTTTTAGTAAGTAACTTTATTTTTTATATTTTCTGTTTTTATTTGAGTAAGTTTGTCATGTTTATTTTATTTATTTATTTATTTGAAAATTACAATTTATTTATTTGCTTTTTAAAAAGCAACAACATTTTTTTTATGGTTTTAGTTTTAGTTAACTAGAAAGTGAATCTGAAGGGGCACAAATGTTTGTGCACTAGATAACTGAAAGGAGCATCTTTGATACCTGGTTGATGTTGACGAGCGGTTCTTCGTCCTGAACCAGCATCTGAGCGAACTGAAGGCCCTGATCAGGACCGGATCTCATCACACTCCTCAACAGCATCACCCAGTCTGGAGAATATCCCATCTGCCCCGAAAACAACACGTCAATCACACCAGAGAAGAGACACAGATGAGACCAGAACAGAGCATTTGAAGGGAACACCGTACCTTCTTAGCATAGAGCACTATCTTCTGGAACTGACCCGTCTCAGCGAAGCACTGGATGACTTTAGCAGGAACATTCGCTCGCAGATAAACGCTGAGGGCCAGAGTCACGTCAGCCGCCTTCACCAGATCTCCCAGCTCCTCCGAGCAATCCAGCTGCAGGGCATCATGGGAAAACCATCACTAACCGCCCGGCAGTCCAACACTCAAGAGTCACTTTCAGGGTTGTTATTGTTGTCTAATCCTTACAAACAGTTTTGGGTAAGTGACATAAAGCTGAAAAAATACTTAACCTTAAGTTAACTTAACTTAATGTAAACTAAATTAAAAAGTTGTTACCTTTATTTAACAGAATATAAATAAATGAGTTTCAGTTAGATAAAATCCATACAGAAATTTAAAAGCGATAAATAAAAAAATAACATACATTTTAAAAGCACACAACAAAATGAGTATAACTTTCAAATTAAAATTATAAATAAAAACAAAAGTTTGATAAAAACTTAAAATGTTAAAAAAAAAGCTCATTTAAAATTTTTTATAAATACTCTAATAGTTGAGGCATTAATCCAACCCTCAAAAGTTATAGTTAACTAATACTAAACGGCAATGAAATCAAGTTAACAGAAATGTTAAAGAAACTTTAAATGTAATATCTGTGGTGAGATTTTGTTTAATGTGTCAAAAACTGCTGATTTAACTTAATTTTCCATGCTTTAAAAAATGCACAGATAAACCGAAAAGAATGAATGAGTTAATGAATAAGGAATAGAAAAGAGTGATGAATACCTTCTCTGCTTTGAGCCATTTCTCCAGGAGCTGTGTTCGTCCCTGCTGAAGCACCGGCCTGCAGAGTTCCACTGACTCCAGCTTATTGAGCTGACCGCGGTCCAGAAGAACCCCGAAGTACTGCAGCAGAGGAGACGGCTGACTGCCCTGAGCCGGGACGCCCTGGAACCGCCGGATCGTCTCTGCTGTCCGCAACACACCCTGAGACACAGAGAAGAAGAAGAGAGCGTGTGAGTGCTGTTAACACAGTGTAGACCAATCTGGACCAAGAAGAATTACAGTGAAATGTTCATTTAAAAAAGCTGGACAGTGATTTAGTGTGTGTGTGTTGAGAGGAAGTGTGTGTGTGTGTGTGTGTGTGTGTTTGTGTTTCAGCAACCTTGGGAGCGGACGCAGCGACTTTGGCGGCCTCAGTGTAGCTGCTCTGAGAGAAGAGTGTGTTGAACTTGTGTGTCAGGAGCTCCTCTGCCCCGGGAAGATCGCTGCGTAACGCCAAACGCAATGCCAGCTCGGGATTCTGCAGCACGTTAGCCACATAATTTACGACATTCTCCTCCTCCACACACACGGACAGCACCTAAACACACACACTTCAGTGACACACGTGACGCAACTAAACACGCAGAAATAAGAACAAATAAACTGAAACTTTTGGACAGATTGGGCTGAAAAATCAATTTTATTTTTTTATAATAATATCGTTTAATCTTATTTATTTGTTCACTTATTCATAATTATAATTTCATTATAATTATAACTTTGTACATCTTGATTCTAATCGGTCAACTGTCTTTTTAAAAGCATTTTTTAAATTATTGTATTTATTATAATTATTTATTTATTTATTTATTTATATATTAAGTATTAAGTATTATATATAATATTATAGTATATATTATATATAAGTTATAATTACACCTCCAAAATACTTGACTCTCATTGATGAATTTTACTTTTAAAAGTTTTTATTTTTACTAATTGTACTTTTTATTTATCATTTTAATTTTGATCAAATAAATAAATATTTAATTGATTTTATCTATAATTGTAAAACTTTTAAATTTAAAAATACTTATAATTCATTTTAAATCATTTTAGATTTAGTAACAGTTTTATTTATTTATTTATCTCATTTATTATTACAGCTCTTTCACAGAATAAAATTCTTCACAATCAATCAAGCGCATAAATAAATAAATAAAAATATATAAACCAGATAGATGTTGCTGATAATAACAGACAAACCCAGTTCAGTTCTTGTTTAAGAGTTATCAGTAGAGGACATATAACATGCACAATGCTGGACTCCAGAAGCGTGTTAAAACATGCTGTTAATGCTTTTGTCCTGTTTTCTTGTGCAAGCCACAGGTTTGAGTGCAGTGTGTACCTGCCCCTTCTTATTGACCCCGATGATCCCGGATGTGCTCTCGTGAGCTGCCGTGACGAATATGGTTTCAGCGCTGATGCGGTTCATGTAAATACACACGCCAGACTCCAGATCATACATATGAAAATAACCGTATTTAGTAATGAGGTAGATGACGCCGTGCTTCGTGCCGACCTGAGAGAGAAAACACAGGAGTGAACATGTGATCAGTAACTCATCTGTCAGACGATAACAGAGTGCATCAGAGCCAAGAGGTCTTTTTACCATTCATTTTCCCCATGTTTTATATATATATAGCATTTTATTTTAGTTTATTTTAAATATTAGCTTTTTATTAACTCTCAACACCACTGCAGATCTTACATTAAGCTTGTGTAATGCACAATATGTGCATTTTTTTATGCTTTTTAATATCAATGTGGCACATTTAATGGTCAGTTTAAAGCAAGTTAGGTAAAATGTAATCTAGAAAGCAATCAGAACACATTACCTAAAATGATACAACTTTAATCATGTAATCTGCAAAATATGCATATACACACAAATATTTAAGTACTTTGAGAGCATGCTTATATCAAGATGTTTCATGCCAGGGGGAGCATGCTAAAAACTGTGACTGCTGGAATTTATCCACAGCATCATGGGTAATGTAGTTTTTACTATTAATTCTGCTATTGCAGTTTTTTAACTGCTTACACTCAAGGTTTCTGAAAGCTGCCACTCAACCAGCAGAAGCACACAACAAATACGGAGAAAATTCAGACTGATGTCTGTATAGAGCGGTGAAGGTTAGACCTGCATGGCCACGGGAAAGTCTGTCTGCGCTTCAGGAGGGAAAAACACGTCCACTGCTTTCTTAGTGAACGGCTGGTTACCGGGTTGAGGCTGACCGACTTCAATGATGTGCAGCTGGAGAAGACAAAACATAGCTTCACACTCCAGAAAAACCACATAAACACATTCAGTTCAAGAGCCGTGTGAATGTGAAGCCACCTTTCCTCCAGCCTGGCCTCTGACGGCGAAGCAGAAGAGCGTAGAAACGTTTGGGTTTCCCTCCAGTTTATAATTTCCAAACGCAGCCGCATGACCCTCAATGGGCTGAGAGACCTTACGGTCCACAGAAAACAGCTGCATGGCACCGACCACACGGTTCTGCTGCAGGAGGCCGAGACAAAACTGACCTTCACTAACACTTACATTACATTTATCAAATCACAGTAAAGACATTTTTTAAATGTTACCAAAGATTAAGAATGCTTTCTGTCCATCTGTAAATCCTGAAAGATAAAATGTATCAGTTTTCACAAAAGTACTGTTTTTAACATTTACAATTATCAGAAAAGCAAATATTAGAATGATTTCTGAAGGATCATGTGACACTGAAGACTGACGTAATGATGCTGAAAATTCAGCTGCGCATCACAGAAAGAAATTACATTTTAATTGATTTTACATCTCTAAATAGCTTTTTTGCTTTCAGTATTTTAGCTTGTTCCTCTTATTTCATGTAAGTTCAAGTTTTTCACTCAATATCTATACTCAATATTTTACTTTAATAACTGATGGTTATTATTAGCTGATTTGTAATCGCTTTAAGATGGAAAAATATATTAAAAATATATATTTAAAAAAAATGTAAGCTTACAATGAAGAATTAAATGAAAATAAAAATAAAACAATTGTGAAAATATATACTTTAAACATAATAAATACAAATAAAAAAACAAAAATATATTAAACCATTAGTTTTATATTAAATCATGAGTGTTGAATCAGTTCAGTCGCCCCAATATATCACGCATCGAAGTGCTGCTGCAGCAAAACTAAGATGAATTACCTTCATATACACACACACACACACACACACACACACACACCTGTGCTGATATCCCGATGAGCAGGAGCCACTTCTGCTGCTCGTCTGTTCTGTAGTTGATGATCTGGCATCCCGCGAGGCTGGCATGGCGTTCAAACATCTTGATTGGCTGAGAGTCCCCCTCCATGCTCCAATGATAGACGGCCGTGTCCGTAACCAGGGCGATGGTGTTAACCGAGATCCACCTCCAGAACAGCACTTCGTCCGTCGTGGTGTGAGCCTTTACCTTGCTCTTCATCTCCATGTTAAAGATCTGCAGCGTCCGCGCCGCTAAGGACACACACCATATGAATAACCCTAAGATGCCTTTCATTTAGTTTAATGCCTTAAAATGACCCAAAAACATCTAGGTTACGAACGTAACCCACGTTCCCTGAAGGAGGGAACTGAGACGTTTCATATGAGAATTTGCCAGAGAGACCAATTACCTTTGCGCTTCTTGCCTTTGCACCTAATCACTATGTGAGTATAAGAGGGCATGAATGCAGTGCACTTCCAGGTTTTTGCTGAGAAGCCGAGCCAGAGTCGTGGCACAAAAGTGTAACGTCTCCGTTCCTTCCTTCAGGGAACATGAGTTACGTTCGTAACATAGACGTTACCCTTTCAGTCGAATTACTTCGACGCTACATGTGGGAACCCCATGGAACAGGCCATGACTTTTGAGGCTGTGTTACGCGGAGACCCCTCTGCCTGACGAGCAATCTTTCTTTTAAAGTTTGTTAGCCAATAAGATTAAGCAACACTGTCCTCAGTCCTAAGGGGCACGGCTTCAACCACCCAAAGGGCCAACCTCTGTTGGAGAAAGCATTCCTATTCTGCTGTCCACCATATCAAACAAAGAGTTGCTGGGAGAGTCTGATGCTCCGAGTGCGGTCAGTGTAGAGGCGGAATGTACGCACAGGACACAACAACTCTAAGGCTGAGTCTGCTTCCTCCAGGGGCAGAGTTTGCAGGTTCACTACCTGATCGCGGAAGTGCGTGGTAGGAACCTTGGGCACGTAGCCGGGCTGGGGTCTCAGGATAATGTGAGGTTCAGCCGGGCCGAACTCTAGGCACTCTTCGTCGACAGAGAAGGCTTGTAGATCCCCTACCCTGTTGATTAAGGCCAAACCAGTCAGGAGCGCTGTTTCAGCGTAAGGTATTTCAATGGCAAGGTCCTAAGAGGGTACAAGGTGCGGAAGGGTTAACCGGACCCTTCCCGAGTTGGTGCTTCCTAAGCGATGTACTCTCCACTGCATCATGATATGCTGTGGTGACGAAGGGGACAGCCTGCGCTCCAACTTCTCCTGCAGGAAAGAAAGCACTACTGCAACCATGCATCTCTGTGAGTCCTCTGCGCAAGAGGAGCACCAGTCGACCAACAGACCCCATCTTAGTGCGTAATCCTGCCTCGTAGGGGGAGCTCTTGCCTCAGTGATAGTGTCTATCACGACCAAAGAGAAGCCTGACACGCCCTGTCCAGGAGCCATCGTGCAGGTTCCGAAGATCGGGATGCTGGTGCCAATGATGCTTATCCCCTGAGAAAGGAGGTCCTTCCTCACTGGGATTTTCCAGGGAGGGGCTGCCACGAGTAGCATGAGATCGGCAAACCATGTCCTGGAGGGCCAGCTACCTGCAGAACTTGCTCCCGTCCTTCCTGAACTTGCACAAGGTCTGTGCACGGAGGCTCACTGGGGAAAAGGCGTACTTAGGCCAGCTGTGCGCCAGTGCATCCCTGCCATTTTTGTTCATCGAGGGAGTAATACAGCTGGCAGTGGGAGGACTCGGGGGAGACAAAGAAAGGGACTGCCGTCCTGTGCCTGAAGAAGCTCTCGGGGTGCCCCAAAAGACACTCTCGGTCCTGTTAGGCGGGAAGCAGTCTCGTTCGGGAGGACCACAGGACTACGTGGTGGTGCAGTAGTCCGCTGGGCTTTTACACCAGACATAACATTCTGCACCGCACCTGGAGGTTCCCCATGCGCCTCGACTATAAGCGTTCAACGGTCTGAAACGGGAAGGACACGAGGGGAGCCGTCTCGCGAACTACTCAACATAGCCATTCCGTTCACAATGAGTCATCCATGAAATCCTTCTCAGCGTGTTTTTTTTTTTTCCAGACACATGAGGAATCGATCGTGACTGTCCGAAGAGGTCAGGAAACTTCCGCACCCAGAAACGCATGGTCGGATTGACTTTCCAAGCGTGAGAAAATTGCTCTTTTTCTCCTGGATTGCCCAGGGTAGACCTTTTGCGGCAACTCCATGCACTCAGTAGGTCTTTTTCGCTGGAATGCAAAAAGCTGGTACAAACAGCCTTTAAAAAGGCTACCAGCCCGCAGGATCTGCTGACAGCCGCCCAGTCAATGCTGTCAGATGGGAGAGAGCATGAACTCACAGGAACTCTTTTAGAATCGATCTCCACTCCAACTTCAATATCAAAAGCCGAGAGGGTCTCCAGCTCAGTAACGGCGAAGGCTTCAAAGCGAAAGTCTGCAAGTGCACTGCATTCATGCCCTCTTATACTCACATATTGTTTAGGTGCACCTGAATACAATCAGTGCACGCCAATATTTATTGGCCTTTTATTTGAAGCTCAAAGGCAATTGGTCTCTCTGGCGAGTTCCCATATGTAACGTCGAAGTGATTCGACTGAAAGGGTAACAGTGTAGATTAATGATGTAATGTGTTAAACTGTTAAAAACATTCCCATTAAATGCATCAAAAGACAGAAAATAAATGTTATTTCAGAGAGAAACAACATGTGATTGAAATGAGGGATTACATTCGGCTGAAAGATTATGACTTTAGAATAACATGCACTGATGAATTATTCACATTTACACCAAAAATGGAAATAAATATGGATTTCATGTTGACTTTAAAAGTAAAATTTTACTTTTATTGTGTATCACTGTTGAAAATAAGAAATAATATACTACTGTACATTAATTAATTGTGATTATTAATCATGACAATATATTACATGTCAGATTTTTTGCAGAAATTCATCACAAAAACAGATGAGACAATAACTATGGGAAGCACTGAAAACATGCATCAGTGCTATTTTGATAATAATTATATATTATTACAATATTCTGAACTAGCTTTTATTTTATTCATTTGTTTATTTATTTATTTAGTTAGTTATTGCCTTATTTTTTCTTTCTAATTTCAAAACTGTTTAATTTTTTTCATTTAAAATTAATTTTGTATTTCAGCTCATCTCAGTTTTAGGCAAATTTTTATTTACCTTTAGTTTTTATTTAACCATTTTAGAAAACAAAAAAAAACTTCAAAATAAACGACAAAAAATAAAAGAAAATATATTATTATTATTAATATTATTAATATTATTAAATTCGCTAAATTATAAAATCATAAAAATAAACACATAAAATAAATTTTAAATAAAACATTTAATAAAAATTACAAATATATATATTTTTTTACCAAGTTAAATATATTTAAATAACAGCAATAAAATAAATTAATAGAATAAAATAAAATAAAATACCTGCTAAATTTTTAATCACAAAAAATTTAATGAATAATTTAATGAATAAGAAAAGTTAAGAATATTATAGAATTTAGTTTTAGTCGATGATAACACCGCTGTTGTTACATTTCTGTCTGTTTTTAGTTTTGTTTCCTTGTCTTCGTGGTTT
>JAUCNO010000082.1:6492695-6514987 GCA_032353835.1 Enteromius viviparus | reverse complement strand
ACAAAAACACATAGAGCTCTTAGAGAGCTGGAGTGCCATCAACAGTTTTCAGCTGGCAGCTCCAGCTGGGCGTGACAGCTGTACAGTCCAACATATGGGATTTTTCTTTCCATGCCCCTGAGAGTACAGTCTCACATATGGGATTTAGAACATTCTGTGACATCGCATAACAGCCAAATTCAAACTGAGCTTTCGTGCATTTGCTGGCACTGAGCCAGAGAGACGTGCAGTGTGCTTGTCATATTATCACAACTATACAGTGTTCCTAAGCACATAATGCATATTTTAGGTTTCTGACATTTAAATACACATAAGCACTAGCGAAATAATACATTTAGAGCTTGTAAAATACACAAATATGTAAATGGAAGCAACAATAACAACCCATTAAAATTTAATTTGCCTATGTGTTTTATTCTATATATCAGATAAACAGTGTAAGTGTAACGCTCAGTAGAAAGTGAGACGGAGAATTGAGGTAAGTATAAACAAATGTATTTATTTAAAGAAAGGTAAAGTTCATAGGATCAGCAGTTCATTCTTGGCTGGGCAGTATCCATAGTGAAGTGACGTCACCCAGTTCATGAGGTAAGTTGCGAGTGAACTCCTGATAGAAGCTTTCCTTCTTTAAAGTGAATAAAGTGCTCCGTGATGTTGATACACCTCTTTGTTTCCTTACACAGGTGTTGAGGGAGTTGTGCTCGGCGTGGAAGATCGCCTCGCCGCCTATGGAAACAGGTAAGTGACACAGGTGAGTAAAAACAGGTAGGTGAATGGGTTTTCTCACGTGAAGGTGCGAAGCAGTGCTAGTGAGTGAACAGGCAGTTCCGTTGTGAGACGAAGTCCGGTGAGTAACTTTCCAAACTCCGCTTGCGAGTTTCCTGTTATGAAAGCGAGAACTGAGAAGATCTTCAAACACACTGGCAGGTAAGTCAATAAACTTGATAACAGCGTGAAGCAGAGACAATGGTCCAGAGTTCACACAGTTTGTAGGCATAAGGTAAGATTAGAGAAGTTACCTCGATCTCAGCCGAAGAGTGAATGAAGAGTGTGGGCTTTTAAGCAGTGTCTCTGATTGGATTCAGGTGACATGTGATTAAAACTCTGGTGACTGTGAGCGTGTGAATTCGGCTGCGCTGGACTCAGCGCCGCCTGGTGGTGTGACAGTAAGTAGCTATAAAGTTCACTCTATTCTTCACTCAGTTCACCAGCCACTTACTTGCATGTAAGGCAACAAATATGGCGGCGCCCATCTCATGTTACACAAGATCATTTATAAAGGTGTTTAAACGACGAAACACACTTTTTACATATTTTACACTTTTTCTAACAATTTACATATATTTGTGAATCGGAATATCAGACTGTTCATGACTCAGTGAGCAAGTTTGTGAATATTCAAAAAAAAAAAAAAAAAACTAAATAAAAGTGATTTCATCTGTCTTACAGCGGTAAAGGGCACGTGACACGTGACAAGCAAGACGCGTCGCCATGGAAACAGTAAAGGCGAATGTTCTAAATAATGGTCGCCTAAAAAACTCATTCTGAGGGGACCGCTGGAATATTTTAAACTCACCACTAAAAGGGTCAGCGTCCTGATTTGTAGTTTTGACATCACATCAGAGAGTGTGGGATCCATGTGCAGCTTCAGACAGACAGAATCAGGGTCTCTAAACAGTCCGAGGTTACAACAGGCAAATCAAACATGTTTAATAATGCTTAGAAATGACAGCCAAGTCAAACTTTAAGGTAAGTATGTGTGTGCACATGACTTTTATGTGTGTGTGTGTAATCTGTATGTGGGTGTGGTGATGAGCGGCAGGTGTGTGAGATCACACCCAGGAATGAGGCATGATGGGCAATGGAGTTCAGAAGGAACTTTAGGTGACGGTTCCCTCTGGTGGTGCAAAGCAGGCTGTACAGGAGTGTTTGGTGTAACGGAGAACTCCCCCTATGAGTGGCTCCTGATGCGAGGAGGATGATGACATCGGGGTCTTCCACGAGGCCATGGGGCTGGTTTATCCGGATATGTGCATTGGAACTCCGTGAAAGTGGGGTCAAGTATATCTGCAGCGTTGACACATCATTCCTCTGGACCGAAGCTCTCCCAGTCAATCAGATACTGCAATGTATCTTCCGATGCGTTGAGTCAAGTAGCTCATCCACTTGATAAGCCTCCTCGTCGACGACCATGATAGGTAAGAGAGTCTGCTCTCTGGCTCCACCCTCCATCCCTCCTACGGGACCACCAGTGGATTTGAGAAGCAAAATATGGAAAGTTATAGGAGAAATATGGTAATAAGCAGGGAGTTCTAAACGGAATGAAACAGAAGTTATTTGTTTGAGTATTCAGAAAGACCCAACATACCTTTGACCATTTTTCTTGCATGGCGAAGGTCCAGCCAGACCCACTGACCGGAAGTGCAAGGTGAGTTAGGACATCGATGTTGATTTGCCTGCTGTTCCTGTCTTAAACAGCATGTAGGAGGTTAGTGTGTGCTTTATCCCATATCTTCTTACTACGCTGGAGCAAAACTGTGATGTAGGGGAGATTTGTGGGTTCTCCTGACCAGGGCAATAGCCAAGCCTAAGACACATTGGAATGGGGTCATCCCAGTGGCTGGTTTAACAAGGGAATTCTGGGTATATTCAACCCACATGAGGAACCTACTCCAATCTTCTTTATGATTCTGACAATATGTTCAAAAAAAGTAAATAACCTCTTGGTTCAGACGTTCTGCCAGGCCGTTGTCGAAAGAAGGCTGACCATAATCGTGAGGTAAACTGTGGTCTAAGATAACATCATCAGTCAAACCATAGAATCGGAAGACTTGGTCACTGAGAAGTTTGGCAGGCTTTTGAAAAATGATCAGTAATGGTGAGCATAGTTGTGTTACCCTGGGAGTTAGGTAGGTCAGTGATGAAATCTATGGCAATTTGAAGCAAAGGTCTATGTGGTGTGGTAAATGGTTGAAGCAGGCCGGCTGTTAGCTGTCTGGAGTTTTTTGAAGTTTTGCAAATAGAACAATTGTGAATGAAATCGACTGTCGTCCTTTTGGAGAGTGGGCCACCAAAAGCGTTTCATGAGCAGACATTCGGTGAGAGAGTCTGCTTTGATGTTCTTAGAGCCAGGCCTGTATGTTACGGTGAACTGGAAATGAGTAAAGAAAAGGCCCCATCTGGTTTGTCGGGGATCTGAGGAATTCAAAGTTTTAGTGATCTGTTAGAATGACGAATTGATGAGTTGTCGCCACTCCTTCAGATCAAGCTTATGGGAGTTTATGGGAGAAGAAGGCGCACAGAAACATCTTGAAGATCTGAAGCTATTTTTCAGCTAAATTTAGAAAAAAAAAATCTATCCAGAGGGGTATCTATTTGCATTAAATATGTTTGGGCTGGGAGATGTATAAAAGATTAAGGCAGCCTCAAAAATCTCCTACTGCTCATAAGAACCTGTAAATAGTGAAAACACCCAAGGGATTGGGATTATTTCAAAATCCAAATTATAATACTGACAATGGTTTCTGAATTTATTCAGCAGAATAAATGTGACTGTGAGAGTCAAGGTCAGGTCTTATACGAAAGCAGATAGACCCATTTTCCACCCCACCCCACAACATTCATCCTTAGAATGTTCAGTATTAGGATCTACACAAGGACAGGTCACAGCTCAAGAGAGGAAACAATGTTGCCACATTTTCTATATTACCACATTTGTAAAAATGTGTGTGCCAGGAACATAGATAAAGGCAAATACACACAGAAATAGAAAACAAAAGCAAAAAAACAAATTTAAAAATTAAGGCATATTACAAGAATGTAACAGTGTTACAAAAACCTTTGATTGCCTATTATTGTTTTAAAGTGTCATCAGTTTGTCTCTGCTACCTGATCTTCAGATGAATAGACCAACAGATACCACAGTAACTCTTATCTGCTAGACACTAGATAACTCTGGCAAGCATAAATTATTCCTTTATGTTAATAATCCTTATTGTGTAAATTTGTACAAGAGTCCAGAAGGTGTGACAGCCAGTGAAAAAAAAAGAAAATCTACAAACAGAGTTTAAAATAAGAAATAATTTGACATACAAAGTCATAATTATAAGAAATAAAATATAAGCTAATATTCCACTCTTTAGTGCTGTCACCTGTAATCCTTTAAGGACTTGCCATGGAAGCATTAGCAGTTTCAAGAAGCAACACCAAGTGGTTAAAAAAACTTTAAATATTTAAACTCCTTTTGTCATATGAAATACAATGATGCCAGTCTTCCCTGCCTGCCATTTTAAATTAATAGTTAAGTTTTTTTTCATGCAACATGCTAACAAAGTTGACAACAACAAAGTCAAGCTTGAAGTAATGTTGTCTTAAAAATGATTTGACTTATAAAGACAAAATTTAGCATGTGACCTAGGGAATTTTTTTGGAAGGTTTGTTGTACAATGCTTGGAAACATCTAGTACTACCCATATTGAAACGTTATTCATTCAAAGCACAACCCCATGCATGGAGTATAATTCTGCAAGTAATTGCAATTCCAGGTTTTCAAACAAAGCAGCAAAACATATGTGTAACTGCAGTGTTGACAAATGTTGGTGTTTTTATTGTAGCTTTTTAGAGAGATCTAACTTAAACGCTGCTATAGCCCACAAAGAATGTACAGGATGTATAAATAACACACCCACTTTTATAACACTCCCATTTGTTTTCTTACAATTGTATTTATATAGAAACCTTCATCCTTCAAACCTCAATTCAGTTGAAAATGTATGGGATGTGCTGGACAAATCCAATCCCCTATGGCCTTACCTCACAACTTGTAGCACTTAAAGGATCTGCTGCTAATGTTTTGGCGATACCACAGGGTACATTCAGCAGAGCTGTTCTGGCAGCACAAAGGGGGACCTGCACAATATTTTAATATTGTGGCTGGTCAGGGTGTATGGCTGCAACTGACTGAAGATTAACTTCTATCGTGCGCATAGCGCCCTCTTGAGGCAATGCCACTCAAAAAGGTTTACTTTTCAGGCTAGTGGAATTTTGCTTTATTTATCTCTTTATATATATATATATATATATATAGTACTATGCAAAAATCGTAAGCCACTAGTATTTTCACCAACAGAAAATGGTTTCAAGTCTTTTTCAGTAGCGTTTCAGTTGAAAATATCAGTTTACATTTCCAAACATTATTTTTATTATTAATTTTAATAATGCAGTGAGATTATTGTCTACACATGGAGTCTGACAACAGCCAGTGCTCCACATCTGATCTGATCATCATCCAGTCTGTCTGGAATGACATGAAGTAACAGAGCAAACTGAGACAGATTAAATCCAGAAGAACCGTGGCAACGTCTCTTTTCAGAAAAGTTTTAATAATGTTAATCATTAAAAGGCCTTAAAAAATTGTGTATTCAATTTGAGAGAGTAGGTTTCATAGGGTTTACATTATTTTTAACAGGACAAAACAAGCATATGGTGTCATACATTTACAATTTCTTATAGGCTTTGGGTAAAGTTGAGCTATTCTTCTCTCATGTATTTGCGTCATTGGTAAACATAATTACTGTAATTAACTGCAGAATTATATACTAGAAGTAGAAACCCAAGATTTCACTTAGAGGACTAGGTCCACTTAGAAGGCTATCTGCATCAGTACTGAATACTGAAATAATAAGTACTAAGAAATGTGAATTACTCTAATGTACAACAGACATAAAAATAATAAGATAAAAAATAAACATGTTACACCAAAAGAATTCCCCAAAATGTCATCCCAACTAGTCTGAACAAAGAATTTTACATTGAACAATATTGAGGTCCCAGGATGCATTGCAGCATAAATATGTATAGCAAATAACAAATTCAAAATTACATAGGCTAAAGTAGTTAGCCTATTACTTAGAACTACAGCCTACTTGGAACAAAAGTTGAAAAGTCAGCTGAAACGACACACCATTTCTTATGTTGTTCTTTCTAGAATTTTGGAGAATAGCCTAAAATATTTATTAAACTTAATTCCAATAGATGTCCATGTAAAACGTATAGCTCTTATAGCTATTATAGCTCTTGAACATTTTTCACCCACATATTAGAAGTTAGAATCTTGCTCTTAAAATGAAATCAATTTAAAAACTCAATAGGACAATGAATAAATAAATAAATAAATAAAACTAAAAATGTACATGGTGTAGACTGCATTGTCTCCCAGTGTCTTACCCTAGGCTATTGCGTTATATTGTTCCTAAAGTTTTTTTAATAACAGGTTTAACAACACAGACAAAGCGTATTCATTCGTTCCTTAGCCTACGAATACAGTTTTTTTTTTCGTCAAAAGGTACCAGAGTTCACGTTAGTGATGCAATGTTCAGATTAAAGTGTCATTTGAACAAGACTTTCTTACCAGGTGGTCTAAATATTTACCTTTAGGTTGACATTTAGCCTACATCAAACTAGCATCCAATTGAAGAAAATGGATCGAAGCATTCGAAATCAACAAAAGCGCCATAAGCAAGTGTTATACCAGAAAGGCTTTTTTTTTCCCAAAAAGAAACTGTCAGTTGTCTGTAGCCAGTAACCTAGTAGAACCCATATGTAAGTAGGCGGTTCCAAAACATGACGTTTCAGCAAGAGGGAGTGGAGGCATTTTCCTCAGTGACGTCGCATATACCGGCTCGTTCACTCGGAAACGGCCATACAGCTTGTAAAGAAGAAATGACCGACAGTGACCTCAAATAAGATATGGGAGACCTACCTATTGTCTTCATCTCTTTATAACTCTTCAGCATTTATATAGAACTCTGCTAAAACAGTTGAGAATTTTGAAGCGACTTCGAAACGTCGAATCGTTACGCATCTGTCTGTCTTCCTACCGTTTTTATTTGCTACGTAAAATAATGGAAAATGCTGAAACATCCGATCAAAACGGAACGACGCACTACACGAACGGTTTAGTAAACGGATTTCACACCCTACAGTCTGACAACGGGGAGTGTATTTCATCTAACGGAGGTGATCTGGGTGCTAGTGACAGTAGCGGTGGCCATAATGGTATTGAAAATTTCCACCATCTTCATCAGGATGTACACAACAACGGTTCGCCTGCAAAGCGCTGCAGACTCCGAAGACGCGTGGATTCGGGAAAGAAGAACAGACCGCGTAAGTCAAATTCTCGGTATTTAATTAATGTGTTCAATTTTAACGTTAACTTAAACTAAACAGTGACAGTTATTACAACATGCTGTAAATATCTATTTTAGATGTAAGATTAATTTAAAAAGGTCCATATTTTAAGTAGCTGAAAAACGAGATCAACGAAAACATTTGTTTTTTATTTTTTCTTCTTTTGTACAGTAAAATCTTGACAGGCGTTCATTTACCCGTTCGTTTTTTTTTTGCGTTCGTCATTATAACCGCTATCGTTGTACGTTACCATTTCCATTTTTACTAACTTTTGGTCAGTGTTTATAGCAAAGAACCATTTTTTCGCATTTCGTTCGTATTCATATTAGTACCAAGAACGTGAAGATTTGTGTCATTAGGTCCCGGAAGTGAACCATTTTTTGGTTTTCCTTTTGTGTTTTTTTTTTACTATTGTACGCAATTAAAAAACAAATTAGAGAGAAATTTATGAGAGAAATTGCTGGAAATGTAAAACCATTTGAAACTTGCCTATATTGAGAGGTTTATTTGTTTTGAAAGGCCGGGTTATTTGGTGTTGTGAAATCAATGTGATGTTCGCTGTGCGGATTTCATTGGCCAGTTCAGAATGTGAGGGTGTGACCAAAACACGCCAGATATGAAGGACATGCGCTTTCATCCAATAAGAGAAAAAAATCGCATAAAGGGGTGGGGAAATCGAACTGGCAGACTTTACAGTACTTGTGCAATTAACATAAAATTTACTATTTACACTGGCTAAGTGACATGAGGACGTTTATTCTTCTGCTAGCAACATTTGAATTATACATACAGTGATAAGATCGTTGCGTGCTTTATATAGTTATCTTCAATATCCTTTCTGTCTCAACGGCAAAGTATGAAATTAATTGTGAAGAAATCAGGTAAGGTCCTGCGTAATATTTAATCAATTAAACACACGACATAAAAACTCGAAATGTTTCTGTTTTGTTGCTATTAATTATTCTGCATCTTTTTACAGTACGCTGACAGTCAAGTAGTTGAAGTTATTGCACTCTCCAGAATCTGATAAAGCTTTTATAGTTATTCATTATTGATTTTAAATATTATTTTTGAATATTAATATAATTCTTAATATAATGTATATTCCATTGCTATACTACATTTTGGGTTCTTGGCTGGCTGTAAACTGCTGTAACTTCACTTTTTGTCTATTAACTGCTGTAAAGTCACCGGGTTTCTGGTAGCTTTAGAGTACTTTGCACTCTGAGACAAGAAGTACACACGCCTTTTGCCTACATGTATGTCTGCCAGCTACATTATCATTATTGATCTAAGCTCAGACTGTCTTAACTACTCAGTGACATAAGAAAATGTTTCCCCCCCCAAACGCTGCAAAGATATTTCTCTGATTTACTACCATAGAAAATACTAAGGTTGTATCAGCTAGAACTAAATAGTTTTTACCTAGATATAACATTGTAAGTTAGACAGTTTGTGCAAACTTTTATTTTGAAGACAATGTTTCTCAGAAATGCTAGGCAATCGCTTTATAACCACTGTTACCATGGCAACAAAAGGGCCCACAAACTGCAGTGTGAAGAGACAAAAAATCCCTTCCCCCCACTACCAAAGCAGTCTTATTCATTCATTATTCTTTAAAATGCATATTACACTAAAATCTTAAAAACACCAAAAAGTCTTAAGTATTGTATTTTATTTCTTTATTACATTGTATGTTATAATTATCTCCACACCTACAGTATTTCTCTTGCACTAATGAGTTTCCACAGAAAGATGCAGTTTATACTTTTCAAGAAACAACATCAAAATTGCCCTTTCTAAAACTTTTTTTTTCAGCTTTTCCATGGTTTGGAATGGATATCGGAGGGACCCTGGTGAAGCTGGTCTACTTCGAGCCCAAGGACATAACTGCTGAGGAAGAACAAGAGGAAGTAGAGAGTCTGAAGAGCATTCGCCGATATCTGACCTCCAATGTGGCTTATGGAAACACGGGTATCCGTGATGTTCACCTGGAGTTGAAGAACCTCACCATGTGTGGTCGGAAAGGCAACCTGCACTTCATTCGTTTCCCCACACAAGACATGCACCGCTTCATCCAAATGGGCAGAGACAAGAACTTCTCGAGTCTGCACACCACACTGTGCGCCACAGGTGGAGGTGCATACAAGTTTGAGGATGACTTCAGAACGGTATTTGAATGTCAACATAATAATGGAATTTATTTGATTTTATTAAATGGAAACAAAAATATGTTTATCCGTAGCAGGCTAGTGTTTTGTTGACATACTGTAATGTTTTGTACCGCCACTAATCTGTTACTGTTATCAGGACAATGATTGGCTAACATTAGCTATGTTTATCACAGTTATTATTACATAATTGCTTCTTCCTGCAGGTGGCTGGGTTGGAGCTGCAGAAGTTGGATGAACTGGACTGCCTTATTCAAGGTCTGCTGTACGTTGACTCAGTTGGCTTCAATGGGCATCCCGAGTGTTATTTTTTCCAAAATCCCTCCGACCCTGAAAACTGTGTCAAGAGGCCATTTAGCCTGGAGAACCCATTCCCTATGTTGCTGGTAAACATTGGCTCTGGGGTTAGCATCCTGACTGTCTACTCCAAGGATGATTACAAGCGAGTCACAGGCACCAGGTGAAGTCCTGCATCATGTTTGTTGTTGCAGTAAAGCAAACAGGTTTATTGCTTGTATACGTCACTTGCATAAGCAAAGACGATTTGGCTACTACAGCGGCAGAATGCTTCTTACAGATGACACATTTATTGGCTATGTTATGACATATGGAAACACAAGTATGACACAAACCAGATGACACATTTATCTATAAATGTCAGTAAGAAGTGCCTCTTTAGTAGCCAGATCTTCTTTAATAATGTAAGTGACGTATACAAGCAAGAATGAAAGAAGCATAGATATAGCTCAAATCTGATGGGGAAAAACAACATATTGTTGCCTTGAATTATAAAAACTTTTTTTTTTTGTTTAAAACATAGGTTGCTAAATTGTGTGTCAATTTATTTAAATGTGGCCTAATTTTTTGACTGAATTAAGTATTGAATAGAATTTTTTTATTTGTGGCCACAATGTCGATAATTAGGTTATGCATGTCTCTACAAAAGTAACTTGCAATTTAATGCTTGAACCACAGATGGCGATAAAGAACCTAAAGTTTTAAAATACTGTAACTGTAAAGTAAATATTATAAATTGCTTATTTTTTATGTATTTTTTTATTATTGTACAATGACAATTGTTAAATATGTTGTAGAGACAAGATGTATTATCTACCTAAAGTAATGCAACATTTTTAAATACACCGCCATTCATTTGCTTCATTGGTTGTGATTCAGTTTAGGAGGTGGTACGTTTCTAGGCCTGTGTTGTTTGCTGACTGGCTGTGAAACCTTTGAGGAGGCCTTAGAGATGGCAGCTAAAGGGGACAGCACAAATGTGGACAAACTGGTGAAGGACATCTATGGAGGTGATTACGAACGCTTCGGCCTTCAGGGTTCTGCTGTTGCATCCAGGTATAGACAGATTTGAAATAATATTCATGTGAAATTATGTTACGTTATGTTATCATGTATTATTATGATTATGTTTGTTAATTAAAGAGAATTTTAAAGGCTTTTTTCCTTAAATTTTTTAGTTTTGGTCATATGATGAGCAAGGAGAAACGTGATAGTATAAGTAAAGAGGACCTGGCCAGGGCCACTCTTGTCACCATCACAAACAACATTGGTTCAATCGCCCGCATGTGTGCAGTGAACGAGGTTTGAAAACTTTTTTTCTTAATCTGCTCTATTTAAGAACTGTTTTTGCAGTTTATATCCATATTTCCATTCAGAATAAGAATTTGTTTTCATCTATAATACATAAGTTAAATATGAAATAGATAATATAAAGACAAAGTTTATGGAGCTAAAGATGACCTTGAACTCTGTGTGCTCTGAGCTTCTTTACAGTGTTGTCTTGTGGCATGGAGATCAAGCAGCATTGTACAGGGCTATCACAGCACACTGAACAGCCACAAGATGGATAAATTTATGTATTTTTTTCTTTCCCTAAAAAACTCTGGTATAAATGTCAAGACAAAGTGTAATGTAGATATGTCCTATTTTGTTAATTAATGTTACTGTTTTTTCTGACTGACTTTTAATTTTCTTCAGAATATTGATAAAGTGGTTTTTGTCGGGAATTTCCTTCGGATCAACACAGTATCAACTAAGCTGCTAGCCTATGCCATGGACTTCTGGTCTAATGGACAACTGAAAGCCCTTTTCTTAGAACATGAAGTAAGTCTTTTTCCTTTTTTATCACTTGTAATTTCTTGCCAGTGGTGCAATCAGTTGCATTAATTATGTTTGTTCATCTTGGACTTGTATCATAACCTTCTTCATAGTGCTCAATCAGTATATCAGCCAAGCAATTATGTTAAGTATATTTTAAAATTATTGGCACCAGCCAATTAAAATATATCCCATATCATTAATGTTTTAATGCACATTGTTCTAAATGGTGAAAATATTAATACATGTTCAATCAGGTGCTTTTAAACAACCAATTTAACAAAATGTTGTTTTTTTGGCTTTTCAGTTAAGTAAGCTTTTTTTTGTATTGATGGTTCCAAAAATAGTGTGTTATTATATGAGGCATTTCTAAAAATGAATGTGAGGATGTAAATATTTGGGAGAAAGATGAAAATGAGCACCTGTTGCATGATGATTTATTTAAACAAAAAGGATGGATTGGCCTACTTCTCTAAATGCGAGTTATTTATGGGTCTATAATAAAAGAGAAATATTGAAATATTTTATATAGGTTTAACTGGATGGTGAAATTACTGTTGTTTTACTCTGTTATGATCAGTGGCTGTCATTGCATGATCACTTTGCAGAGTAACAGGACTTTTAGCTCCCCTTTGTGTCAGTTCTAAAATCTTCCCGTCAGACCTGTCAATGGATAATGTTGATTTCTGTTGTCAACTTATTCATCAGTAAATATTAATTAGAAAGTAGTATGCAAATTTTAATTATTTAAAAACGTTTTGTACATCTCTTATTATTCTTATTACATATGTATTCATTCAAACGTTTGGGAAGGTAAGATTTGTTTTTATTTTTTTATGTTTTAAGATTTCTTTTGCAGGGAAACTGCAGGGAAAAAAAATATAATATTGTGAAACATTCAAATTAGTATACTATATATAAATACACATGCACATACAAACATACATATGCATGTGTGTTAATTTAATAAAAAAGTCATAATATATTAAATTTATGATTTAAATATATATCAAAATTAATTATATTAATATTTTGTTTGCACAATGGATGTATGTGTACAGTGTGTATTTATGTATACATACATACACACACATGGATGTATGTATTTAGGTAAGACACGTCAGGTGAATAGGTTAAAAAATATTTATCACCATACTTACCTAGTTGATTTATTACATTACTGTTTGCAGAAAATTTTTAATTACAAATTTTCTAAAATATCAAGTTTTAAATATGCAAATTATTCATTATTTAATGTAATATGAGCTATTTTGCATACATTTTTAGAACAAAAATCAAAACAAATTTTCCTTATTTAATTTTTCTGACATATTAGAATGAAAAGTTTTTACAAAGGGAATTTTGGGTATCTCATTTAGTCTCTCCATAATTCAGAAAATGTAGACAGTTTTTTGGAGGAATAATATGTTGTATATTACCAAGCAAATTCTATATGAACAAATACCTTGTGTAACAACCTTCAGGATAAAGACAGTGATAAATATGTAAAGTTTGCGTGTCAGTACAACTGAAGTGGAGATTTATCTCAAATTTGATAGGTGCTTGTATCTCCCCTTAAATATAAATATATACGATATAATTTATATGAATATAAATAAATACATGTAAATCTTTTCAAAATATATGCAGTATGTGTGTGTCTTTATATACACAAAATAAATATACACATTTTAAAGTTTTTGTTTAGATGTGATCAATCGCGAATAATCCTTTGACAGCACTAATTTATTTAAATATATTTTAAAAATAATGAAATGCTTTTTTACTGCAGGGTTATTTTGGAGCTGTTGGTGCCTTCCTAGAGCTACTGAAGATGACTGAAGACTCCTGAGACACTGAAGAAACACCAACCTTTAAACCAGAAGCTGCTGTAAGATTTCAGGAAAGCCACATCCCCTAATAAGGAAAAGCCATCTAATAATGTGACGAGTTTCCATTTCCCTTCAAATCATCTACATGCTGGCCCTTCTATGCTCGTGACAAGAGCAGGTGATCTAGAGGTTGTGATGCAAAAGTGCACTGTTTAAGCTGCACCTCGTGCTAACTGTTCCTTGTCACTGTTGCCATAATCCCAGCACAGCTTTGCCTTTGCCGTGTATTGATGATTTGATTGGAAGATGATTTAGGACACTAATGCTTGCGTACTCCCCCTACTCCCTGTTTGTGAGCTTTATGAAACAATTGTAACATATGAAAAGGTTTTGGAGGTGCGTATTATGTGTATTAGGCCTGCCTTCACCCAATACCCTTTTAACAAATCATACTTTAAACCACAAATCAGATTTATATTTACTCATAGATGAGCACTCCAAAAGAGAAGTCCATTTATGCGAGACTTTGCTTTCCCTGTTCTAGTCCCATTCGAGAATTTATAATATCTGTATTACATTAAAAATACTAAGCTGTATTCTTAAATCTGAACACTAAAGCTTGTGTCCAGCGTGTGTCCAAATTCATAATTCGTACTTTTTTTTTTTTTTACAATTATATATCAAATAGTAATTGAATTTCAGTACTTTTCAATTAGATAAAGCTTATATTTGAACCCTTTTACAGAATCAGCTAAATGTCGTCGGATAGACTAGTTTTATCTACATTGGACCTTGATTGGTGAATAGGGGATTGTTGACATGAGTAGTTGTTTCTAAGATAGCTTTACCTCCTTTTAACTGGTCTGAGTAATGAACAGAGAACATATGCACCTGAGCTGACACTGATAGTGTTGGGACCAAATTGTCTATATTGACTGGATTACAATGTCTCATAGTTCACTACATAGAGTACAGTAAGTCCTTTCTCACCCTGAAAATGATAGTTCCAAAAGCTGAGATTTCTCTTATCTGAATGCGTTAATAGTTTACCCTGTGTGTATACACTGTAGTGTGTAATGTTTTGTTGTTTTGTTTGTATTTAATTTGCACAAACCATCTCTTGTCATATTCATGCCATTATGTAGTGATGTCTTGCATTACATTTGAGAAAGCTAACCACGACATACAGTATATTTAGTCAAACCTTCTCACAAATGCCTTCACCCTTTTAAACATTTTCAGCTTAATCATCCTGAAAACATTTTGCCTTTTTTTTCTTTTTCTTCTCATGTGTCAACATGATAATCTCTAACTGTATGCCTAAACATTTTTTTACTCTCTGTATTAATACTGGACAGCTGGGTCGGACTGTGAACGCTCCAGGTTGTTGTTCAGAACCAGATGTATGTTAAACATGTGCTCCTAAAGCTGGAATCAGAAATTCCAAGTCAATATAATCTGTTTAAATATGTAAGGTCAGAAACACAAGCACTTCTAAGAGAAAACGTATTGCCTTTCCTTCCCTTTGAGCCACACAGCATGACAGCAGTTTCATTTTCATTTTCAGTACCCATTTCATTTTCTCGTTTTGCCGCAACACTGTAAATACGAGCTACAAAGTTAATTTAATCCTTTATTTTTAACGGCACTGGGACATTGTGTTGATCATCCTGAATGCAAGCAAGACCAAAACTCCTAAAAAGGAGCTGATGTGTGGAATATGATCGTAATGCAATTTCTCTTAGTGGATTGTGTCTTTTGTGTCAAAAAATAACCTATTGTGAGTGTGCTGAACCTAATACATGTTCATCAGCTACTGTAGCTTAACAACAGACCTGTGCTGACATTAAAGTGTCTTTAGCTGTTGGTAAGATCTGTAACAGCACATTAAGCACACTGCCTCTACATCTGTTCCTTCTGTCTGTTGATTCATGCTTTACTTCTTCTGCTCAGTCTTTAGAATTGCCTTATGCAGTGGGGTGCCATTTTGTCTTTGGATGTCTGGATTATGCACAATGGCACCCCAACATCTCTCTGAGCCACAAAAGTAACTTCCAAGTGTTTTACGGGGTGCCTTTTACTGATGGAGACAAGGCTTTATCTCTGTATCCTCTGTATTGTTGCTAATGCTAAATCCAGATGTCGCTGTATGCATTAACCCATAACAGTATATCTGAGGTGTTTCCGTTTTCCTTTTTGCTTTACCTATGCCACAGCAGACTGAATGCGTGTATCTGTACTTTGTATTTTAACTGAGCCAATGCAAAGCATGTCATTTCTAAACAGGTGTGTCATTTCCTGTCATTTGGATGGATCGCTCCATCTAATTTAGTCAAATTGCCTTTCTGTCAGGTTTTGTTGTTGTTTAAACCAGCATAATGCTTGGATTGTACATCAGCGCATGTTCATTTCATTGTGCTACATGTTAAAGTGTATGAAATCTTTCTGTCCTCTCATAAATGTATTCTGTCTATCCCAAACTGTACGTTTGTTACCCAGTTTTCAGGAAGCACGTTCTAATTTATAAAGGCTGAAGCACCATTACAGTTAAATGATAATACGCTTTTCTAGAGCTAAATTGTGTCTACATCATCTCATTTTAGATAATTAGATGTTAAGTTTCCTTGCTAGCACTCATTGTTAATGACCTCAATCTCTTGAACAACTTGTCTAATATATGTGATCTGAGTGAGTATGTGTAATTCCATACTGAAAATTTCTTTTAATTTAAGTTTATTCTGAGTTCAGGCAATCATATTAATCTTAAACTGCATCACTACACAAATTTGAAGTGTATTTTTTATGATACAACATTTGATGTTGGTCATAAAGAAATCCTTGATTTACTTATGCCTCCTATAGAATGAAGAAATCATACTGGCTGAAAATGTCACTAAGTAATTTTTATATTGGTTTTGAGTTACCATGGGAAAAGCTAACTTCATTTGTCAATAAACTATTTTGTAAATATCTAATAAATGTGTTAATTATGAAAATTGTTTTACCCTTGTGGCTACTGTTATCATTTGATTTCTTTCTTCTCATAAAAAAAACAACACCAGTTTGCTGCATATTCACAAACATTACTATTATGGTCAATAGCAAAGCTAGTAGCAAGTTTCCTCCTGTCATTCGAAACTCTTTAATTCATCAACTAAAAAACAAATAAAAATAATTGCTGACACATGAGAACAGCCATGAACTTTGCAAAAGCAAAAATTGCGTGACACAAAAACAAATATTTATTTATTTATTTAAACTTTTACAATGTCCTCGTGGTTTGGACAGAAATCTCTCAGGTTTATATTTATATATATGTATATATATATAGTATGTATGTGTGTACATATAGACATATATATACACACATACATACAGTATGTGGATATAGAAAGCACACACACATATATCACGTACTGTAAACAAAAAAAAAAATATTTTGGATGCTATTAATCATTGGACTGCACTACAAAATTCCAAGAATTAATTAATTGAAATGAATTGAACTAAACTTGATATAAAAAAGGTCGAAATATTAGTTATTTTCTTGTAAAAAAGTGGACCAATACGCTAATCTTAAATTTACAACTTTGACAAATCGTGCACATTGTCCTATGTCAGTTGAATCGTAATAATACTTCCAAATTAATTTACCTAAAATTAAAAACAGGTTGCCCTGATGGCTATAGCCTTCTTATGAAATGATCAATTGCTGTATGCTGAGCACGTTTGTAAACTGTGGCGTTTCCTTACACAGCATCTGAAACTAGGGCAACTCCTAAACAGCCAGTTTTGCAAGTTACAGAGAGAAATAGACATTTTTGCCCTGCCATGTATACCATTGCATAATTTTCTCTTCACGTGTAGGGGGAGTGGAGTCAAAGGTAAATAGGTTCACAGCTCGTACTTCTAAACATGTCAGTGTACCCTGGTCTTGACGTTCCGACAGCTGCAAACTTGTTCGCTGCATCCTGCACCAACTCAATTAAACGAATGTGCAGAAGAGTTTCAAACGTCTGGACCAGCTCATGCGATTGCAGAGAAGTCGAATGGGGAAAGTTTGAACCGTGTTTACGGTTTTATAAAATGGTAAGTGCCTTTATTTAACACTTTGAGTGTTTTTTCCCAAACATGGTTTCAGCAAGCGAATGACGTGAATTGGTGAATTTATATTCCGTTGTAAAAAAGAAAATAAACACGACATGATACTTTATCCGTTTTCTTACTTTATACGTATTTGGGGGAAAAATAGCCTAATGTGAAAATAAATTCGATTACAATAATTAATATAATATTAATATTGGTTAAATGTTGAAAGAGGAGAGTAAATAATCCCATTCTTTAACAGTTAGACAATTAGACAATCCTACCTTCAGAGAAATCTGTTAAATTGATGTGTGTTTTTCATGCTGCTTTGAAATAATCTGCAACTGGCGCTGTTCCCACACTCCACTGATATCTAGATAAGAAAAGTCATAAACTACAGTACAAGTTCAGTTGCATAATAAGGGGAAGAAACTGGTATAATCTAATCCTGACTGTGTATATTGTGTACACTTCATGGCTTTGAAAACTGGATGGTATTTTTTTGTTGGGGGGTGGGGGGTGAGCTTTTTAATTGGGACAGAAGGGTCAGGAAGGCAGACTGCAAGGTGTCAAGTTAATATGGCAACCCCTCAGCTTAACTGGGCTCTCTCTTATAAGCACTTCCAATGAATGCAGTCATGCATCATTTCACTTTTCACTGTGAATCATTTGTAGGAGCAAAAAGGAGCCCCAAACCCTGGAAGATGTCACATTTTCTTAGTACTTGAAGAACATGTCCATCACCCATTGTGCCTGTTAATCATTTTAGCTGAGCTTGTTACTTATTCCTGCCTGTTTTGCTGTCTGTGTCATCTTGCACTCAGCAGAGTAACTGACGGGCCTCACATCTGCAGAAGGAATTCCATGACCGGTGTTAGTGTGGCGGCAGAGAGGTGAAACGTGTGTTTGGGATCAGGAGTTTTGGAGATTGAGGGAAATAAAAGCAGTGGGACAGACTGACAGACTCCATGGCTCAGGAAAAGAAGAAAGGAGGGGTCCTTCCTCCTGATGGAGGGTGGGGATGGATGATCGTGGCTGGCTGCTTTGTGGTAACTGTTTGCACAAGAGCTGTTACAAGGTAAGCATTTTGGAAGGCATATGCTGTTGTTTATACCTGTGTAGGACCAAAACCGTTTTAAACTAACTTTAGCGATAGGTGGGGTTTTTTCAGATAATTAAACCATAGGATTTAACATGATGTTCAGTACGGAATGTTGTCCCTCCTTAAAATCTCATTGTTTGTTTCTCAAATGGGTTTAACCAGTTGCTTCCAGTACATACTTTTGTTTAGTACAGTAGCCTACTGTACATAAAGTACAACTATATTTAGTTCATTCCACGCTGAGAATTACCTAGAATGAGTCACTGGTTGACAAAGTGACAAGCTATCTGATGTTTCTGAGGCAGCCTTTGAGGTCAGGTTACATTTGAAAGACTTGTAAACAACTTTCAGGCTTTCACCCATGGATATAGATAATACAGTGTTGTTGTTTTTTTACATCCAATGGCCTGCACCCCATGGGTGTTTTTACTTATTTAATGCTACCCACTTGTTTTTCTATAATGTGTTCAGAGATTCTTAAACAAGCTGTTCTATTTAGCACGGTTTTATTTTTCCCCCTCAGGCAAGGAACGTGCTGAACTGACTATGCTGTGTAATTATGTAGTTGTTCAATGCAAATGTTAAAGTACACTGACACGAAAAGGTGTGAAATGTAAAAACCTGAAGAACAAGTCTGCAAATCCACTAATTATGTAGGTAGGTAATTGGAAGCAGGCTGGTGGGAACAAAAGAGTTTATGTGACCTCTCACCTCTTAAACAACTGTTTTGACTATTTCTTCAGTCCCGTTGAGATAAGTGGTAATAATCAGCTAGAGAGGTATCAGATGATGAAACTCTTTTTGAGCTTAAAGGGCAGCCGGTGGTCTTCGGATAAAAAAATGCCTTTTTAACCTCTTCTTTATCTTATGGATATTCTCTTATTTGCCCTTAACCCATTTGAAAGCTCTTATCATCCATGTGTGTTATTCAAGTCCTAGAGTAAGATTTTACTCTCTGAGTCTGCAACTAGGCTTAGTTTTTTTCACTGTCTGTGGAACAGTTTCCTGAAGGAGATCTCATTTTTTTGATGGCTAATGGCCAGACACGTCTGTCTCAGTCACTGACGTGAGAGTGTCTCAGAAGACGTGAGAGTATCTGGCTGTCATACCCACACTGAGTGCTCTGACCCGACTGACCCGCATGGTGATCTAGTTTTGTTTGTTCAGGTGCAGAACAGGCACTGCAGAGGCTTGTGCCTCATTACCTCTTCTCAGCCTTACATATGCAGGCACCCACGAACTGCTGTTCATTGTTAATGAAAGGACTTTAAGGCATGTTGTTAGTTTAAAATGTCAGAATATGGCACTTTGAAGACTGTAAACGTGTGTTGTGAGTGTTTTGTCTGATCCGAGTTGTCTTTTTTTCTCTTTTCCAGATGCATCTCCATATTCTTTGTTGAGTTTCAGATGCACTTTGCAAGAGATTACTCTGGGACGGCATGGATTCATTCACTAGTAGACTGCACAACCATGCTGTGTGGTATGTAATGATCATATTGGACACTAAAGTCATTGTAGATTAGTGTATCACGGTCATCACTATTGGCTCTTAGGGACTGACGTAGGGATTCCGGCAGTTACAAATTCTCTTTTCTTCAGTGGTCACACAGTTGGTTCAGAGTTTTTGTCCATCTGAGACAATAACCGTTGCATAAGACACTAAAAAAGACCTGCAGTGTGGGAGGCTAAAAACATTCTCTTGAAGTCAGCAACACACAGCGAACATCTTGAGAGGACACATCAGTGTCGCAAGCTTGACCCCAAAAAAGTGGCCTGTTTGCATTCCTTACACCCACGGCCGTCTGCTGTTGACAGTACATCAAGCTTAAGAAATACATTGCATAGGAAAGGCCCTCTTTAGGTTGACTAGTAAACAATAGAAATGCTGTTATTATTTAAAACTGTCCAATATCATTCAGTTTTGTTCTGATATGTTTGATATGGGCCGTGTAGGAGTCTGTAGAGGCACATAGTTGCATATCATGTAATACTGTGTGTTTTCATGTAGAATGAGAGAGCAGCTCAAGAGTGGAGTATTCTAATTATTAAGACGATTACTATTTTAAGATGATTGCCAAATAAACTTTTCCATCCCATGTGTTAAACATAAAAATAGCCACTTCTGAGGAAACTGATGCAAAAAACTGTGATGCAAAGACTGTGACTGTTTAATAAAAAAAACTAAATATATGTGATATGTGATGTAATATTAAAAATGTGTAATGTAACAAAAAATTAGTGGCTATTTAAAACACACAAATTGTGTTTTGTTGAAGGCATGACACATTTTTTATGTGAATGTAAATTTCCAGACGTGTCTTTTTGTTGAAGTTTATGCCCTTTTATTGAATAAAAAAATCCGCATTTATATATTGTTGTTTCCATCAAGCATTATTCTCAGAAACATTCTCAGAAATACTCAATTTATATTAACTGCACAAATATTATAATTATTATAATACAATTAATATAAGTTTTAAAAAAGAAAGTATTTCTATTTTTGAATTTTTTTTTTTTATTTTGTTTATGTAATGAAAGTTAGTCAGATGATGCTTCAGAAATAATTATAATAGGCTGGTTTGGTGCTAAAGAAACATTTCTTATCTCTTATAACCTTTCGTAGTGGACAGGAATGGCATTCCTAACAGTAAATATGATTTTTCAAAAAGACGTTTTCTATCAAATTGTTCAATATGATTTGCGCAATGTGTTTATTTACATGTTGCTTTTGCAGCTCCACTCGGAAGCCTAATCGGGAATCGGTTGTCATGCCGTGTAGCAGTAATACTAGGAGGATTCCTGGCCTCAATAGGTTTAGTCCTCAGTTCCTTCGCAACCAGTCTGGAATATCTTTACCTCACACTGGGAGTGTTAACTGGTAGGACTAAGAATAAAACACTGACCTACAGACCTATATTCTATGTTTTCTATATTCTAAATGCTTTATTTATATTCTTGTTTTTCAGGGCTTGGCTTTGCCCTTTGCTACACGCCAGCTATTGCCATGGTCGGTATCTATTTCTGTGAGAGGAAGGCTCTGGCCTATGGCATTGCCATGTCTGGCAGTGGCATCGGGACCTTTATCCTGGCCCCAGTAGTTCAGCTACTAATTGAACATTATTCGTGGCGAGGGGCCCTCCTTATTTTAGGGGGCTTTGTGTCTAACCTGTGTGTATGTGGTGCTTTGTTACGGCCTATCATTCTGAAAGAAGAGGAGGCCTGTCCTCTTCCAGTAGATTCAGAGTGCGAGTATGGTGGTAAATCACCCAGTGTTTCTGCAGGAAAAGCTGTGGGTGACAAATTAGAAGGGGACTCTAAACAACAATGCCTTGAGTCCATGCAGGAATACCACTTTTTGCTCATGCCTGACTTCCTGGTGCTGGCAGGGTCCTTCCTGCTGCTGGCCAGTGGGTGCAGTCTTCCATTTGTTTACCTAGTACCGTATGCACTGGATGTAGGTATCAGTCATCAGCATGCTGCCTTCCTGATGTCCATACTAGGGGTCATTGACATCATTGGCAACATCACATTTGGCTGGCTCACTGACAGAAGGTATGTTGTTTTGTGCTGTGTTAGTATTGCATTACAGTCAAAACAGGAATAAGTTATTTATTGACTGAGCCACATGTTGTTAGTTTCTTTTTTAACTTATTAATAATTTAAGGTTTATGTTTTGCAAAAAACATGGTTTCGAGAGATCGTGTACGCAGTAATTACCCAAGGCTGTTTGCCGATTTTCCTAATCAAGTACACCCAATCACATCCACCTTCCTTCCCTATAAAATATCCCAGCTTCGA
>JAUCNO010000082.1:6469382-6480178 GCA_032353835.1 Enteromius viviparus | reverse complement strand
ACAACAAATAGTTCAATGACAAATAGATCATGAGTTACAATCACTAAAAGTAAAATGAGCAAAGATAACCAAAAAAAAAGCTGACTTGTGATTTGGTAGACTCCATTTCTTCCCACAAAGTTTACATTATAGCTACTGGATAGTTAGCATCGCGGCTATTAAATTAGCGGTTATGGTAATCGTTACCCAAGTACATTTTCCTAAAGATGAAGTACGCCTGCAAATGAATAAAAAGAAGCACAAAAATAACATATTGCTGCATTAGTTTGAGTTTTTATATTTGTTTTATTAAAAAATCTCTTATTTATTTTTGCTGAAAAAAGAGAAAAACTTAAAAAGATCTAAAATATATAATTAAGACTATAAACATACTATAATTTGAATAAATCAAAAATAGTAAGTTAAAAAGTAACATTTAAAATATAAAATATAAAATTTTTACATTAATTCTTCCTCTTCACTATCCACAATATAGCTGCATCTTCACATATTATCAAATGTACTGTATGAAAAAATAAAAATATGGTTGCCATATAAAACCATATTAAAAGACAATCGTTTTAAGAATGCCATACTCAACCGCCAAACCGTTACATGGTCACACAGGCGAGTGTGTGTGAAAGAGAAAACTACATGTAGGAAAAGTGGTTATATATGGAAAAAAGTCATGCGCACAGTTTGGGCATGATTATGCAAAAAATTGGCTGCAAAGACTTCCTCATTTGTAACCACTAACATTAGACATACATTTTAGACCTTTAGATAAACAGAGTAACAAATTGATGCGCAAATTCTCATGGCGCATAAGACCCATGGTTTTTCCATTAACAATTAATTAGGCACTAGCCTTGGTAGAAAGTTTATATTTTAAAATTAATTTCACAAAGATTACTGAGGCATTCATCATCCTCTTCATTGCCTGAAGTGGCTGCATACATCTTGGTGTCCCCAAACATTTCCCCGTTTATTTGATAGATGAATCCCAGTATTTCATTACCTTTCCAATCTTCTGCATCATCGCAGAGATATTTCTGGGCAATGTTCCTCAGTTTCTTTGCGCTTCTGTCCCCCTCACTACTATGTGGACTCATTTCCAAGCACTGCTTATAGTGTTTGATTGCTGAATCCTCACATCTCACAGAATACTGCTGGAACTCAGCATAGAAATAATGTACTGTATGAACACTATCATTTTTCTCTCTAGCTGTTTTAAATGTGGTCTTAAACAGTTTCTCTGCCTTGGGTAGATCACGTTTCTCTCCATATAGAAGTGCAAGCTCACTCATGGCAAAGATAAAGGAAGCTTTTAGGGAAACCGCCTGTTCTAAATGGTAAATGCACTGATTTCGTGCCTTATTTACCTCTGACTTATTTGCAACTTGTTTTTGTTTCTGTAAATTAATTTTATTGGTCTTGTAGCACATTGCCAACTGATGATGTATGAAACCAGAGTTTGGTGATGTTACAAGTGCTTTCTTTAGCAGTGCAATGGACCTGTCTACAAATCCTTGATTCCTAAAGTATTTCCCAACATATCTTAAAACATGAGGATTATCTGGAGAGCCATTCAGAGCTTTTTCTATCAGTTTCTCAGACTCATTCATCAATTCTTTGGAACAAAACAAAAGTTTAACTCCCAGAAGAACTCTAGAGGCATCATCATCTGGGTCGATCTCAATGACCTGTCTCAGCTGTTTGATTGCAGGTGAATCCACAGTGCATAATGTACCAGTTTCAGTGCGAAACAGAGCTTTTGCATAACCAGCGTTCCACTCGCTATTTTCTGGATCCAGCTCGACAGCCTTTTGGAAAACTTCTGCAGCTTTGTCATAATATTTGCGAGAGAATTTGAGATAGGCCCATCCCTTCTCCCCAAGCACCTCTGGAACAGAGGAAGGCTCGGCTGATAATGTTTCATTTATCTTCTGAAGCTTCATCAGGTAACTTTTACTCTCAGTGTAGTTCTTCATATGGTAGTTTATCCAAGCTAAATTTCCATAGGTGACGATGAGAGTTTTGTCACAGTTGATGCCGAGGTTTTCTTTAATGAGTGTCTTAGATTTCAGAAGTTCAGTAAGGGCCTCTTCTTTGCGCCCAAGAAGAAATTTCACATATCCTAAAGAGCAGTGAGTTCGTGCAACTCCTAACTCCCCCCCTAGACCCATCTTGACCTGTTCCTCAAGCCTATTAAGGACATCTGTCAAGACTAAGTCCTTCTGTTTAATGTTCCAAGTGAAGTGACATTCCAGCTGATCCAGATCCAATTGTAAATTTTCCTGGATTAAACTAACAAGAAAACAAATCAATTGGTTAAAAAAATAAATGGATGCCTATAGTCATTTAAGGAAACAACATACTGTAGTAAATAACCTGCAGGGACTTTTACAGTAGGCTATCCCCCGGTTTCACAGACAAGGCTTAAAGGAATAGTTTACCCAAAAATAAAAATTTGTTTACTCACCTTTAAGTAGTTCCAAATCTGTATGAATATTTTTGTTTTGCTGAACACAAAGAAGGTTATAAAATCTTCCTATTTGTTCGGCATAACAAAGAAATTCATACTATACTGTATCACTCTTTCATTTAACATTCATTACCATATCATTAATATTTTTGCCTCGTTTTTTTCTGTCGCCTCAGGAGGGTGATAGTTTCTATTTCTATTATTTTTCGCCTCACTTAAGTCTCCGTTAATATGAAGTTATTACTGTAACATGATGTAAAAAAATATGTGAGTGCACTTTTTGTGCAACACCGTTATATACCTACTTAACTGTGCGTTCACGGTTCAGTTTGTAATGAAGACTGCACACAAATGAATGTTAAATATTAATAAAAGACCAATTATTTTATTTCGTTAGCCATCATGGAACTATAACCATGTTCTTTCCATCGATCAATGCGTTTTTTTCACATTGAAAATGCTTAATGAGGTTAACTTATACCCTGCTTATGACCAGTCTGCACAAAATCAACATACTTGTTTCCTTCGCGGCTCCTTTAAAGGCAAGACCAAGCGTTTGATAGTCAGAGCGTCCACTGAGTCCTTGGCAGGGCGGCGGCGGTATGTGCGCACTTAGGCTTTCTGCACGTTTCGCGTCGCAGAAAAAAAAGTCCACTGTGCTGCGCAAACAATACGTGAATCTAGCCGTGGCACGTTTTTATTACGTTGATATATGTACATATTGATCTGTTTTTATTACATTGTTTCATGTCCCTGTTGCGACGGTTCAGAATTTAAATATCGCTAAAAGCTCCATCGTTTCGTAAACATGCCCTATACCAAAGCCTACACTACAGCATACTGTTATTATGGAAACTGAGATCGAAGTAACATAACCTGAAAGTAACAAACTTTACTGAAACTCGACCGCTAGTAGATTTCTGTTCTAATCTTTCCTCGGGTCTTCCCGTGCGGATTTAAAAACTTCACAGCCTTTGTCATCATTAGGCTACCGTTTGTAGATAATCAAGACTGTAAAAATCTTTAGTTTATATTCAGAAAAGGCACTGACCTCGTCTCTGACATCCTTGTAGCTTGTGGGAAAGTATACAGATGGGACAGCGATTTTCTCACTAGCTCTGTATGCAGTGTAACGTTAGTTTCATTTCCTGGAGGATGCGTCATCATGCCTGCTCATTTGCCAGCCAGTTTCTGTTTCCAAGAAACAAAAGGCATATAAAATCCAGCAACATGCTTTCTAGGAGGTACTCGTGCGATCCTAAAATAAATTGCATAAATTATAGCCTAGTTACACTTTGCTAGACTAAATTGCTGAAAAATCCGGCATTCCACTCACATATAAAACATAACATCCCAGCACTAGCTGCACATAGTGATGAAAGGCATGTAGCATACCAAAATATTTTCATATATAGAGAGAGAGTCCTGCTTTTGGGTCAAATCACAGTCAAATTAGAATTTTTTCCCCATGTGATTCAGCTGAGGCGGTTATTTATTGAGTGGTTTGTTTTCCGCTGCACTGAGTAATAAGTTTAAAGTTATAGTTCATTGAAAACTGAAAATTCTGTCACCGTTTTCTCAACCACAAGCTGTTCAAGACTTGTATGAATTTCTTCCTTCTGCTAATCACCAAATAAGAGGTTTTGAGAAATATTTTTGTGGTTTATTTTTTTCCTACAACGCTGCGGACCATCAACATTCTTCAAAATATCTTTTTGTTTCATGGAAGAAATAAACTTAACAGTGGGACAACTTAAGGGTGAGCAAATGATCACACCGGTTTTGGTACAGTTCACATTTTCATGTTCATTTTATAATAAAGCATTTACTGGACAGCTTATTTTATATGCATTCTGTCTACTTGAAGAAGTGCTGTGAGACTTGCCATTATGCTAAAATACTTAAACGTTACAAAGATCGTAAAAAAGGCAATTGCAGTAAACTTGTGACATAGCGTTTTTATTAAAGAAAATGCAGCATGTCTCTATTAAAGAAAACAACAAAAAACAAACAAACAGAGGGATTTACTTGCAATACAGTGCAGACTTTGTAATTGTGCCAGAATGAAATGTGGCCCACTCACAATGTAATCAATTACACACGTGTTAAACTCTGTAGCACAAGTTAAATAAGAACAAAGATTGAATGTCATTTGTTTTGGTATAAGTATTGATGTTTTTTTTTTATCAGTATCTAATATATTTTTCTTTCATATAGAGAATGTATAGCGTAAATTTACGTACAGTCATTATTTTCACACAGGGATCTTTAAAGAAACTATTTACTTAAAATCCATATTTTGAGGCATTAATCTAAGAACATAAATATTACTTAATCTCCATTATACAGTTATAGAATAAATACTCAAATGCATTTTGCATAATGTTCATCTGATAGTGTTAGCACATAATATGTGATTTCTTTACTGTAAGGACAGCCTTAGTGCACTAAGGTTATTGAGGAACTCATCATTGTCTTCATAACTCAGTGCTTTCTCATAGCATCTTATGGCTTCATGTTGTTCTCCTTTTATTTTATGAAGGAACCCTAGTATCCCATAAGCCTCCGCTTCCAGCAAGTTTCTCTTAATCCGTTTGTCAGCAATCTTCTTCAAACTGTAGAAACTTCTCTTCCCTTCAACTGAATCAGTGCTCATCTTCAGACATTCAATGTAGTGTTTAATAGCCAACTCCTCACACCTGTGACTGTACAGCTGGAATTCAGCATAACAAAAATTGACCACATGTAGATTATCATTTTTTTCTTCAGCTGCTTTGAAAGCGACCTGAAACAGCTCCTCAGCCTGTGACATGTCATGGTTTTCTCCGTACATCAGTGCTAGATCACTCATTGCAGAAATGAAGGAAACTGTGAGGCTGGTGGCCTTTTCTAAATGATAGATGCATTGATCACGAATCTGTTGAACTCTTGACCCTTTGGCATGGTGATTTCCCTCCTGCAGCAGTTCGATTTTCTTCATCTTATAGCACAGAGCTAACTGATGATGCATGAAACTTGAATTGGGTGAGCATTCAAGCGCTCGCTTCAAGAGAGCAATTGACCTGTCCAAACTTCCTTTATTCCTGAAGAATTTTGCAACATATCGCATAACATGTGGGTGATCTGGAGATCTTTCTAAAGCCTTCTCTACCAAGTTTTCAGCCTCTCTGTACCTCTTGTAAATAATCAGTCTCATGCTTAAGAGGACTTTCAGAACGTCATCATTTGGATTTGTGTCAATGGCCCGTCTCAGTTGCTTTATTGTGGGCGAATCCTCCAAAGTTAATCTCTCGTATTCTGTGCGATACAGAGCAATGGCATAACCAGCATTCCATTCACCTTCCTCAGGTTCCAGATCTAAAGCTTTCCTGAAACATTGTTTGGCTCTATCGTAATATTTGCGTGAGAATTTAAGAAAAGTCCATCCCTTCTCACCAAGCACCTCTGGAACAGATGAAAACTCAGTTGGAAAGGCTTCATTTATCTCCTGAAGCCTCTTCAGATAACTTTCACATTCTGTGTTGTTTGTCATGTGGTAGTTTAACCAGGCAAGGTTTCCATAAGTGACAATGAGTGTCTTGTGAAACTCATCCCCGTGGCACTCCATGTGTAGCTCCACAGATGTCATAAGGCTGTTATGTGCCTTCTCGTGAAACCCCAGAAGGAACTGGACATATGCCAGAGCACTGTAAGTTCGGGCAATTCCTTCTTTCTTTACGAGGTCTAACTTAATCTGTTCTTCCAGTCTATTGAAAAGATCATTTAGATCTAAATCATCTTTCATCAGAGCCCAGGTGAAGTGGCATTCCAGCTGGTGAAGTTTTGTTCTCATAGTTCTGTCGAGATCCATATCTGCTAAAAGTAAAAAAAATCATTTTTAATTATATATTAGGGCCGAGATTCAATAAAAAGAAAATCTGATTAATTAGAGGCTTTGTAATTAATTAATCGAAATTAATATATTTCATATGGATTTTTAGTATACCATTGAATAATGACTGAATACATAAGCTTTAGCAACAAAATATTGTTTATTTTTGTTCAACCAAGTCCAACAGCCCAATATTGTGCCGTGCGTGATTTCAGATTGAGCCGTATATACAACACACAGCCGCTGTTCACTGACGAGCTGCGCAAAATCATGTTAAAAAAATTTTACGCATTATTTTTGTGTAGTTAATTAATCTAAATTAACGCGTTAAAGTCCCGGCCCTAATATATATAAATATATACAGGACCACAAAACTAAATTTTTTCACAGTTGAAATTTATACATAATTTGAAATGAGCTGAATAAATAAATCTTTCATTGAAGTATGGTTTGTTAGTATAGGAAAATATTTAGCCAAGATAGAAATATTTGAAAATCTGGAATCTGAGGGTGCAAAAAAGAGAAAATCCTTTAAAGTTCTTAGCAATGCATATTACAAATAAAAAAATAAGTTTAAATTTATTTACGGTAGGACATTTATAACATATATCTTTATTGAGCATGATCTTAACATGATACTCTAATGATTTTTGGCATAAAAGAAAAATACATCATTTTGATTCATACAGTGTATTTTGCTACAAATTATATGTATTTTTGGCCATTTTTAATAATATATGTTTCATTTAAATGCATTTATTCTAGCTAAAATATATATTAAACATTTGTACATTTATTCTAAATGTAATTTTAAAAATGGATATGCATTGTCTTGCCTCTTGAATTATATATTAAATATTAAATAGGTCTGCTAAAATCACTGTAGACCTACTGCAACAAATAATTGTAGCCATGCCCTTACCTTATCTAGGACGTCTGTATAACAAATTTTTCAGAATCTACTTGACGTGGAAGCTTGTGCAGGCTTTATTGACCTCTCCTAGAGATGGGAGTGTTAAACTCAGAATGAAAACTGAAACCTTGGCTAAAGAGAGAAGCAAAGAGAGAAGGCAATAGACAAAGAGCTTGAGGCTGCGTAAAATGAAGTATAATATTTGGTAGTTAAATGAAGGCTGTGTAAACCATTGTCAGTCTGGTTATCATGTTTCTTTCTTATATATATATATATATTTATTTATTTATTTATTTTTATATAGTGACATGTATATATAAACACATGTATATTTATACAAAATCACCATCAATAACAACTCGAATGTTACTTTTTAAAATGTTATTCTTTTTTGGATTTTATTTTCACCTTTGTACTAGTCTAGCTTAAACAAGCATTGTGTACTTTTTATGCCTCTTTGGATAAATGCTTCTGATAAAAGAATGAATGTAAACAATTAAGTGCACATTAGAAGCATTATAGGTAGTTTTCTGATAAATGTACTAGTAAAAAAGTTAAAACTTCAGTCCCTTAGCAAAGTTTTTTGACAGCTCATCAGTATGTGAGCAGTGTTGTGCTCTCCGCAGATACTCCTTTGCTTGCATCTCCTGCTTGTCTTCAGAAGATACAAAAGCCAAAATCTCGTAAGCTTCTCTGATTTTTTGCTTGGTGTTGAGATTCCTCTCTGCAATTAGTCTGAGCTTTTTGCCAGCTTGTTTCCTTTCATAGCTGTCGATAGGAATCATGTATGCCGACTTGAACTGACTGACTGCTTGGTCTTCATTCTTTTTCTTGTAAAGCAGAAATGCACCATATGATGTGTAGCAGTGCTGCTTATCAGACTCAGTGAGAGCCTTGTCACCTATCAGGCTGCAGAACATCTTCTCGGCCTCTTCAAGTTGCCGGTTCTCCCCATAGGCCTCTGCTAAATTGACTTTGGCATAAATATTGCTGGGCTTCAGCTCTACAGACTTTGAGAAGTGTTGGATGCATTCAGCCACCTTCGTGGATTTCTGAACAGCAGAAACACGTTTACCATGCCTCCCCTCCTCAAACATCTGAATTAGCAGCTGTTTATGGCAAAGGCCTATTTGATGGTGCAGGAAGGAGGAGTATGGGGCCTGTTCCACTGCCTTAGTGAGGACAGACAGTGATTCTTTAATGGAGCCCTCTTTTCTGAAATATTTAGCCACATATCTGGTTACTCGTGGGACATCAGGGGACAACCTGAGGGCCTCTTTTATAAGGTTCTGTGCTTCCTGTCTCCTTAACCGCTGAAGTTTCAGAGCCAAAAGTACCATGATCTCAGTGTTTGTGGGCTCCAGACTGAGAGCCTTTCTTAGCTGTTCAGTGACTGTTCCAGTATCTTCTGCTTTGTTCATGCCATCGATCCTGTAAAGCACTATTGCGTACCCTACATTAAAAAAAATGTTGTCTGGTTCTGCCTCAAGAGCCTTAGAGAAACTCTCTTTTGCTTGCTCATAGAACGATCCTCCAAGTCTCAGAAAGCTCCAGCCTTTCTCACCGTGTACTGAGGGCAAGCTGCAGGAGTAATCTAATGAACCTGGTATGTCCTTGCATATACTTTTTATCTTGTTCAAGAAATCCTCCACATCATTTAGCCTCTGCAAGTGATAGTGTACCCATGCAAAACTGGAGAACGTCACAAGGAACTCAGCTTTCTTTTGCTGGTCTTCCCTTAATGCCAATTCAGCCTTTTGAAGGTAGTCAAGTGCACTCTCCGTTTTACCCTCCAGGTGGCTGATGAAAGCCAGAAGGTTAAAATATATAGCATGATACTTTTGTGGACAAAATCTGATTCTATCATGAAGTCTTTCTGGTAAGCTGTTCAAATCCTGTATGTCTGATTTTTCTACTCCCCATGTAAAAAGACACTCCAGCTGTCCAAGCTTAGCTTCCATGTCTTTGTTGCTGGGGACATGAGGAAAATAAATTTTTTATAACATACCCCTGAGAATTGTCAAGGTAGAACTGGCGGTATATTTTTTATAAATAATCACAGTACTGCACACTATTTTGCAAGACAAAATAGATTTAAAGATTAGATGTTATGAACAAAATATTACTGCTACGTCATAGCATATTGGGTGATTTAGGCGTTTTTTCGACACGTTTGCTTAATATTGGTAAGCACATGCGGAGTCGACGTAAGGTTGATTAATGTGTAATTTCTATTCAGCCCTACATCATTTTAGTATTTAGAATGCGTTCTGTCCTCTCGGTCTGCGTATCGAAAGATTCGATGTCACGAAAACGAAACTAAAAAGGCAAAGAGATAGGTTTCGCTTTCGTGATTTTGATCTAAATTTAAATTACTTTCGATTTTTAGTTGTCATAAACCCATAATGTATGAGTATTGTTGTCCGTTTTAATGTATACGCCCACCGGGTTTCATATTTGATAAATAAATGCAATAACAAACAAACAGATAAAAACAAACCTAATTAAATAGAGCATTTATAAAGCAGGGGCAATAATAGCCTATAGATGCCCATCACAATGAATACAAATAATTATTGATGCATGTACCTGAGGCACTGATTTTGTATATTATCTGTGTGTACTTCATCTATTAACTAAATGCGCATAGTTTGTTTAGTTGTTTAAAAAACTGTGTGTGTGTGTGCGGGTTTATGTGGTTTATGAGGACACAAATTTGTATAATGACATGGGTATGACATAGGTATTACAAAATGTAGGTGATTTATGAGGAGTTTTTTTTTTTTTTTTATAAAAAAATGCACACATTTTCCTGTAAGGGGTAGTTTTAGGTGTGGTCATCATTTGTGTTTGTGTGTGTGTGTGTGTGTGTTTTGCAATAATATAAAATTGTATTTGTGTTCCTTTCTTGTGGAAATTATTTGAATAGCCTAATACAAGATATTCTATAAAAATGTTACTTAAATGCTAACCTGTCGTGTAACCCTGTGACTTGCTCCTCTGGATTTGAATTTGCGCTATGAATGTGTTTTTTGTTATGGAACTTTATTAAAAGACTTTTTATTTTATTCTGTGCTTCGTGACCTTGTATCCTGTCACAAAATAAGATAGAAAATTATTATTTTTTCAAAATGTTATGTAAATCTATAAGTATATACAATGTACTTATTTTATTGTTGGTCTCCTATGAGGAGCAGTGCCATTTTGAATAAAAAAACACACTTGCATAAGTAAATAACCCTGTTTCAAGTTTATTTATAGAAACTATAATAAAATAAACGTACATTCATACTGTACCGAAATCATGGCAACTTCTATTTTTGTTATAAATGTATATTTTTTTATTTGTCCAGGGAACATTTCCATGCATTTGACGTTGCACCCACATTTTTTGTAGAAAGATAATGTTGGTCATGCAGATATGTTGACCCAGAAAAAAAGTAGACAATATGAGAAAGGAACAACATCTAAAACTAGATAAAAAAGTTTGTCGAGACAAACTTTAAGTTGGCTTGAGAAAGCAGTGGCTGACAGTTTAAAAGTGTGAA
>JAUCNO010000082.1:6421628-6450561 GCA_032353835.1 Enteromius viviparus | reverse complement strand
AAAGATCCACAAGTATTTTTATTAAATTAAAAGAAGAATAAGTTGCCCCTTCTGAAATCAAGCCATTCTCAAATGCAATTAAGATCCTAAAGAATCATATTAGCTTGTGGAAAATTGCCTTTGTATGACCCCTTTAAGTGTGACAGCTAGCCCGGTTTCAAAATCAAATGGTTATAGGCTAAATATAACAAAATATTTTTCTAATGCACTAAAAAGATGTCTGAAAAGAATCGCCACAAGAGGGCAAAATAGGAATGGATGCAGTGACTGGACAATAGTTTTTGGTAGTTTGAGTAACTGAATTCTGTTTAAATAAAATGTATTAGGCGAAGCAACCAGTTTGCTATACAATACCATGATTCAATTTATTGCCTGCTTCCAAGACACACTGTATAAAAAACAAGTAAAATAAAAGTCCCTTTGTTTCTGCCTCCTTATCTTTAGGTTCTTGTTTTATCTCTTACATATGCTACTTTCAAACTTTTAAAGGATTGAATCATCAGTGGGGAGATTTTGAATAAGAAATAGCATAACGAGGATTGTAAGATTGAGGAACAATGATGCATTGCACCCAGATGTCATAAGACATTCCAGAGCTGCTTGTGAAGATACATGTTGATGCTAGGTGTCCAATAAGACACAGGCTGGATGCTATTAAGAGCACAGCTGCTTTGCCATTTTCGGTCAAACCACATTCCAAACAAGCAGAGGTTTTATCTGCCGCCCAGTAGCAAACTCTTCTACATGTTGCTGCTGATAATAGTTTAGCATAGTGCATTAAACGTACAAAAAGTATAACCCAAAAACATACAAACAAAAAATATGTTCTTTTAATGAACACTACATGTTGTTTCAAACCTTTCATAGGCTTTCATAGGTCTTGATAAAAAAATACTTACAATTTTAAGCAGTTTAGAGCACAATTGGCCCAGTCTACATACAGTGGGTATGGAAAGTATTCAGACCCCCTCAAATGTTTTACTCTTTGTTATATTGCAGCCATTTGCTAAAATAATTTAAGTTAGGTTTTTTTCCATTAATGTACACACAGCACCCCATATTGACAGAAAATCACAGAAATGTTGACATTTTTGCAGATTTATTAAAAAAGAAAAACTGAATTATCATATGGCTCAGTATTTAGTAGAAGCACCCTTTTGATCCATTACAGCCATGGGAAAGCTGCAACAAGTTTTTCACAACTTTATTTGGGGATGCTCTGCCATTTCTCCTTGCAGATCCTCTCCAGTTCTCTCAGGTTGGATGGTAAACATTGGTGGACAGCCATTTTTAGGTCTCTCCAAAGAGATGCGCTTGTATTTATCTTTCTCTCGATTGCAACCAGTCGTCCTGTCCCTGCAGCTGAAAAACATCCCAACAGTATGATGCTGCCACCACCATACTTCACTGTTGGGACTGTATTGGACTGAATCTCTGGAGCTCAGCCACAGTGATCTTTGGGTTCTTCTTACCTTCTCCCCAGATAGCTCAGTTTGGCCGGACGGCCAGCTCTAGGAAGGGTTCTGGTTGTCCCAGACGTCTTCCGTTTAGGGATTATGGAGGCCACTGTGCTCTTAGGAACCTTAAGTGCAGCAGAAATGTTTTTGTAACCTTTGCCAGATCTGTTACAGACCTTGCTACAATTCTTTCTCTGAGGTCTTCAGGCGAATCCTTTGACCTAATGATTCTCACTTGCTATGACATGCATTGTGTCAAGTCCAATCAGTATAATCAAACACAGCTGGACTCAAATGAAGGTTTAGCACCATCTCAAGGATGATCAGAAGAAATGGACAGCACCTGGGTTAAATATGAGTCACAGCAATAGGCAACAGGTCTGAATACTTAGGACCATGTGATATTTCAGTTTTTCTTTTTTAATAAATCCTTAAAAAGGTCAACAGTTTTCAGTCAATATGGGGTGTTGTGTGTACGTTAATGAGGGGAAAAAAAATTAGCTTAAATGATTTTAGCAAATGGCTGCAATATATCAAAGAGTGAAAAATTCCCACTGTGGGTATGTAATATAAATTGTAAAGAAAAAAGTAAGCTTTTATTTAGACAGTGTTGGTAAAGTTGTAGGAAGTAAATATAATAAAAACGGGACAAAAAGATTGTTTCCATGCCTAAGTTTATCTTCACATACTATTCCCTATACTTGGAGTTTGAATCTTACTGTACTTCCTAAACAGAATACAAGGCAGTGAGATGGGAATTGAAAGTAACATGGATAAAGATAATGAAATTAAGGAAATTGCTTTTTACAGGGTGTGCAAACATTTCCTCTGGCCTTTCCCCCATCTGGGGTCTTCCTCCACACACAAGAATGGAGACATTTGCGCTCAACATACACTGTAGCTGCAGCTGACTGTGTTTTGTGTGATTTCCCAGACCACACCTTCAGAGGGGTCATTTCTTCCCTTACATGCCTCTGAGTGCAGTGGACTGCCAAGACTTTTCTTATTTACAGAACAGTTCCTTTTTTGGTGTGACAAGGCTGTTCGTACTGCTGAAGGGGAAGGGAAACGCTAGCTCTTTCCTTGAATGAGGACAACCTAGCAGAAAAGGGCCTAAAATGAGACAGACGCATTCTGCAAGTTTGTTTACTTGAGAGAATAATCCTGAAATGAGCTCTTCCCAGGAATGTATCCAAAAAAGAAAAACACAGGCCAAACCTGCCTAAAGTGAACTGGTACTTCCAGTTGGGTGTGTGTTGCATCACAGTCTGCTTTCCTTTCTCTAAGCTGTCATTTAGTTATGTTTTCTATGCATCTGTGTGAACTTTCCATTTAAGTGGAATATATTTGCTGACTGTTATTTAATCAGAAGCATTCCATGGAGTTTTTCCATTGTAGGCTTGAATAAGAATGTGATCCAAAGGCAGATACTAGAAACTTGGAAAGAAACAAAATAACTGAAACAGTCACAGTAATTAGTGTCTTAGACAGGAAACTCCTTATAGAGATCTTTAAAGAGCTTCATGAGTGTATTTTTGGAATTTCATGAGTTATTGGGCAAAATAACTGGCTGGTTGATTATGGTGGTTGCTTAAATGTATTTGTTGGTTCTGAATACAGTACACTGTAAATAAAACAAAATTTTGTGTTGAATTCCATGTGTTACTTGTAACTAATAAAATGTTTTTGAGTGAAATCAGTTTTTGCACATCTTTTTTAAGTGTATTGGCAAATACAGTTAGGTCCAAACAGGACATTTCAGACTGAAAATTTTGTCAGCATGATTTTTACAGAAGATGGTTAATTATATAATAAATTAATTATAAATTAATTAATTTTTACAGAATTTTTTTTTATTTTGATTTATGCATTTTCTGTGATTTCTTCTGTTATAGACACATCTTTGTTGAGAAAAAAATGATACGCAATATGCTCTTTCTTGTTTTATTTGCCTCAAAAGTTTTTTTTACATCTAGATATCTTTAAAAAATAACAATAGTTTTAATCAGTAAGGATGCAAATTGATTATGGTACAAAAAATGTCCCCCTTTTTTTCATTATAATATTAATCAAAGAATTTTGGGGAAAAAAGTGTTTCACGTTTTCTCAAAAGTACTAAACAGCAACTTTACAACATTGATAATATTAAGAAATTGTAAGCTTGGCCACCACATGAATAAATTACATGTCATTCTTTTTTCTGCCTCAGGTGCGGTCTATGATATGTGTCTGTACTAGAGAAGGGCCCAGCTCTGTGTTTATGTTCCTGCATGGTGAGGTCCCCAAAATTTCCAAGGAGAAAAAAGAAAAAGTGCCATTGGAATGCCCTGAGTGATGAGGCAGGAGGCCGCCCGGATTGGAGTGTTTTCTCCCAGTCATCCCTATAAGGCTTTAGTGGAGTGAGGCTACCGATCTGAGTGCAGCCCAGGCTCCTTGTTTGGGATGTAGGAGGGTGCGGTGAGCAGGGATGGGAACTACATAAGTACACCACTAGCCAGTTAGTAGTACACCATCACCAAGTGGCTAAATCCCCCCCCGGCCCAGCACTGTCAGGGTAAGTCTCATTCATCTTTGCCTCACACCACTCACATCTCTTTTTGTCTCTCGGCCTCCATCTCTTTCTGTCTTTCCCGCTTTAGAGATACCTGATGCTGATAGACTCGAATGAGTTCATAAAGCTTTAGCACTGGAACTTGAAACATGTTGAAATTGATTTTTAGAGAAATTATTTCTGCACAGGTGTTAGCTGCTTTTATAATGTTTTGAGTGTTTTGTGAGAATAGATTCATCTAAACTTAAGAAAAATATTATTGCGTAAGGTTTTTACACTGATGTTTCTTCGAAGTCCTAGCACAATGCAATGATTTTCTTCTTGCAGCTTCGCCAATCAAAGGATATTACTCAGTGTTTATGTTTAAGAGGAACTAATTTGCACACATGTCAAAGTCATCTTTATTTTTTAATCTGTAATGTGATTGTTTGGTGATGCTGATTGTTAAGGGCTCTGAGTTGACAGGGAAGGCTTAAAATTTAGGACATGTGTGGAAGCCCATTTGATTTGTGAGGTTTATGACTAAATATGGTTCTTCTGGACCACTAACCCATCCCCTGTTTTTCTCACCCACTCACTTTTTTCATAAAGTACTGTACACAGGCAGAGAGAAAGAGGGAGGGAGAGCCCAAAGAGAGACATGCTTCCCCATCATTTCCAAATTAGGAAGTTTTCCCATGGTGCACTCAGCAGGGGCTGCAGGATTGACTTGAAGGAGATGTGTGTGTGTGTGTGTGTGTTCACACAGTTTTGAAGTTTCAACCAAAGCTTAAATAATATTTAAACAAGTTCTGTTTTTCCTTATAATGCTTTTCAAAAGAAAGAAAGAAGGAAAGAAAAGTATGACTCAGTTTATAAATGGACTTACCTGGTACACCTTACATTCTTTGTAGATTTTCCTTTTATAGTTCAGTGGGTGTGCACACAAACTCCCACCTACACATGTACACGGTTATTTCCAGTCAAATGCACACACAACTGATTGTTGTGTTTTTTTGTCTAATTATAATGACTATTGACTATTCCTACCCTAAAAGAAAACTTTAACGGTTTTGCAATAACATGTCTTTATATTTAATTTAGGAATATTTTATTTCTAATTTAGGACAATACAGATCCAAAATGTCTCTGAAAGGGGATTTAGTTTCCTTCCTGGATCCATTTCCTCCCCATACTGTAGTTAAACATCACACATGCTTGAGTTCACACAGTTCAAGACAAATTGCTCTGAAGTTTGTATACAGTATAATATTAATAATGAACTTTCTTGTAGTGATTGTCTCCTGTAGGAGTAAAGGAAGGAAATCTGAGCTGAAAATGTGTGACGACGAGGAAAGCACTGCCCTTGTGTGTGACAATGGATCAGGACTGTGTAAGGCAGGCTTCGCCGGGGATGATGCTCCAAGAGCAGTGTTCCCCTCCATAGTGGGTCGTCCCAGACACCAGGTGAGTACACCACTAGGGGGCGATACGCACTGCACTCACTCACAGCCAAGGGAATAACAACATAAAATGTTGTCTTTTCACTTCTACTTGAGGGTATCTATAGCTTAATATGCATTCACAGTGGATGTGAGTGACAACTAACATTCATACTATGCTCTGCACGTTTTATGTATTTCTCTTGATCTGCTTCCAAATGCTTTGTGGAAAGTTGGACTACAGCCTAGGTTGTCTGCATTGTTCTAGATTTTAAAGATAGAGTTAACTAGAACTCACACTTTTGGGGGGTTGTTTTTTATGTAAATTGTGTATGACCAGTTTTATGTTTTTCTTAGGGAGTAATGGTGGGAATGGGGCAGAAAGATAGTTACGTTGGCGATGAGGCACAAAGCAAAAGGGGAATCCTTACGCTCAAGTACCCTATCGAGCATGGCATCATCACAAACTGGGACGACATGGAAAAAGTAAGCAGATCCTATCATAAGCCAACACACATCTAACCAAAACAATATGAGTGTGAATAAGGAGGGAATACAAAAAGACTACCCAAAATATATCTTATCTTTCCATGAACATGCCTTTTTGTGCTTCATGCTTGAATTGATCCTATTATTTATTTCCTATATAGTATTTCCATAATACTGTACTACATTTCCATATTACATAGGCAGCATTTGCTATAACAGCAAATACACCTACTCACATCTAGTCTCGCCACGTACATTCTTTACACCTACGTCCATCAAAAGCATTTTTCCAAATACCTCCAGCTATTCCCACTAATGACTCACACTGTGACAATGTCCCGCATTTCACGCCACATGGTGTTTCATTCAACACATGCACACAACAGATGGCATTATTCACTCTCTGTCTCTGCCCACATGGTACCTTCTGATTGAGATAGTTATGAGAATCAGATTTTACTATCTATACAACACAAAGTGATTCATTTGCCCATACATTATACTAATATTGCACTGTAGTTTGTTCATTAATTTCTGTGTTTATGTTCACCAGATCTGGCATCACTCTTTCTACAATGAGCTCCGTGTGGCTCCTGAGGAGCACCCCACTCTGCTGACAGAAGCCCCTCTCAATCCCAAAGCCAACAGGGAAAAGATGACCCAGGTTTGAGCTGAATTCAAGTTGACTAAGAAAGCTTATAATGTAATACAACTAAAAAGCATTTGCTTCAACACCATTGTACCTCCATTAAGCCTTCAGGGCCTTGAGATGTTATCAGATACGCCTACAGTAGTATCACCAGACAAACGGTGAATCTTGTTTGCGGTATTTTAGGAAAAAAGCCTTTGTCAGTGCTAAGTTATGCAGAAAGAACAATAAACTGTGGAGTTGTGATTTACATTATTTTGTAAATCACAACATAATTACATAGTGTCAAATCTAAACGTTTAATGTAAGTAATTATTTAACTGCTACGATTGTCATTAGCTAATATAAAAACCCTCTGTGGCTTCGGTAGTAGAACAAAAATTCCCCATGGTGGCTTCAAAATGCATGTTTTAGGTTTGTTTATGTCTAATTAAGGTTGTAGTATAAAATATGAAAGTCAAGTAATGTTAACCACAGACCACACTGACCTTATGTTTCATTTATAATTAAACATTCAAAAGAAAAAAATTCCTAGGCAATTCCCAAGGATGCAAAATTTTATAAAATGACACATGATTCTTAAAAATAACTTTTAATATGCTGATTAAGTGTTCAAGGAACATTTAGTCTTATTAATAAATGTTGAAAACAGATGATACTTTTTTTTTCAACCTGATTGCTAAAAAGTTGTTCCTAAAAATAAACATTTATTTTAAAGGTAATCTTTGTATCATCAGAAGTTTATTTATTTTCACTTTTGATTATTTTAATGTATCATTGGTGTATAGTGTAAAAAAAAAATATATATATATATATAATTACCAGTATATAGTTTTGATAGTTCATAATACTTTAATATTGGCAACTTGTCTATTCAAACTGATAACCAACAGATTTCACACAATAACTCATTTGTTTAGGAAAACAGCTACGCTACTTGTGTTGTTTTAGATTATCTAAAAATAACAGCTAATTTGTTTATAATTCGATTAAGACTGGTCACATTGTGTGTTTGTTCTTGTGTGCAACCAGTGATGACAATTCTATAAAAAAGACCCATTTATACAGTATTCACATAGAGTGACTGATCTACAGATTTTAAGAGTCAATCTGTTAGCTGTGTCATAGAAAAGATTAATCAGAAAATCTGTATTTTTTAACCTACTGTTCAGTAAACCTAAATTTCTTTTTGAATAAACACAGTGCTGGTCTTACTCTGCAGATCATGTTTGAGACCTTCAATGTTCCAGCCATGTATGTAGCTATCCAAGCAGTGCTGTCCCTCTACGCTTCTGGTCGTACAACAGGTCAGTTCACCTGTCATAGTCATAGTTCAGATTTGACATATGCTGCAGTGTAGTACCAAGCTCTTCATTCATGTTGAACAGGCATTGTCCTTGACTCTGGTGATGGTGTCACCCACAACGTGCCCATTTATGAGGGCTATGCTCTTCCGCATGCCATCATGCGTTTGGACCTGGCTGGTCGTGATCTCACTGACTACCTCATGAAGATTCTAACTGAAAGAGGCTACTCATTCGTCACCACTGGTGAGTTTGGAGATGTAGAGTACAAGCATAATGATACAAAATTTATTGTTTATTAAGCACATGCTGTTGTGGGGGAAAAAACGCCTTCTAATTTGATTCATTTACATGTTTCAGTTTAACAAATTACTATTCTCATTTGCCTTGTACAGCTGAAAGAGAAATTGTCAGAGACATCAAAGAGAAGTTGTGCTATGTGGCACTGGATTTTGAGAATGAGATGGCCACTGCAGCCTCTTCCTCCTCCCTGGAGAAGAGTTATGAGCTTCCTGATGGACAGGTCATCACCATTGGCAATGAGAGGTTCCGCTGCCCTGAGACGCTCTTCCAGCCATCCTTCATCGGTGATATCTCGTTCCTCTTTCTTCATTTCTCTTTTCACTTAATGGATTCAGAGTACAATGGTATTAATGCATTAATTCGCACTTATTGTTAGGAATGGAATCTGCTGGCATCCATGAAACCACTTACAACAGCATCATGAAATGCGACATTGACATACGTAAAGATCTGTACGCCAACAACGTGCTGTCTGGTGGTACCACCATGTACCCTGGCATTGCAGACAGGATGCAGAAGGAGATTACTGCTTTGGCCCCCAGCACCATGAAGATCAAGGTCAGCACGGGCAGATGATGTGTATCTGATTTGATTATTAATAAGTACTTCTGCAGTTTCTCATCTAACCAGGGTAATAGTAAACTAAAATAAAAATGATAAAAGTCAAGTCACCATTAATATAGCGTTTTATACAACTAATATTGTTTCAGAGCAGCTTTAGAGTAATAAACCACAACATTACTAAAACTCTTTGAATTTTATATACTTAGATCATCGCCCCACCTGAGCGCAAGTACTCAGTATGGATTGGCGGCTCCATCCTTGCCTCCCTCTCCACCTTCCAGCAGATGTGGATAAGCAAGCAGGAGTATGACGAGGCTGGGCCATCTATTGTGCATCGCAAGTGCTTCTAAACGACACCTCCAACTCCCTCCTGGTCCCCTAATTCTGCTATTGCTTCATAGCCTGTAAACTGTGAACGTACCCTTTACTTCCCTCTATTGTTTTGTCTTGCACTGCCCACATCTGTTTGAATGTTTCGATTCAATTGTGTGTAAATGGGTTAAAAAGCTTGATTGTGCTGCCAATATGAAAGATTTGGGAGATTCCTTGAGGTAGTGAGAATCCAAGAGGTGAGGAGATGGCGTCGAGGAACAGGGCTCATTCTCCCTTTTGTGTTAAAATGCTACGAGGTAACACAACTGCATGTCGGCTTTCAGGCAGTCTGTATGGATCAAATCATATGATAACTCCATGAAGGAATAAAGCTCTGCAATAATTACCGGTGTTTCACTTTACAAATTACACAGCTCAGGGGTAATACTTATTAAATATTTATTAAACACAAATGATCTAAATTATATATATTTAAAATTAATAATTTTCATAAGTGGACATAATTCTATATACACTCACAATCACTGCATTGTGATTAAAACATCTAATAAACATTTAATTTTGAATTTCAGGCCTGAAAAACCAATGTGAATGAATACAATTTTTAAAGGTAGCTCTAGTTCATCTATAATATTTAATTAGCTAGTGTTTGTGCTTTTGAGTGCAACTTCTGTTAATATTCTTTGCGTCTTTAGTGCCATCAAAATAATTTTTTTATTGAAAAGATGTTAATTTAATGAAATGATCCCATTTTTGACCCAAAGAATACAGATAAATGAATCATCAGCAATCAAATGCAAATCCTGTTGAAGCATGTATTAACAATCATTAACCCAGAATGAACCACGCTAAATGTTTGCTACTTATTTCATTATTCTAACAGTGCTTACATCAGTTTGCTTGGGAAGGTGATAAGTTTCCCACTCTAAGTCAGTTACAGATTAAAAAAAACAGCATTGTCCTGCTGATTGAAAGCAGAGGTTGTTTAGCTTTTATTAATAAATGCACTGAGGAAAAAAAAATTGGTTCTTGTACAGACACATAAGCCTCTTTGTACTCTCGATTACACAAAACAGCACAGCACAATTTCAGTGGAGCCACTGGCACACAGCCAACACACTGAAGAAACAACCCAATGTCACATTTTACAAGAAAAACAAGATATATTCAACACTCTGAACTGCATGAATCAGTTCACAATTTATCATACATTGTATTTCAACTTCCGCTGGTGACAAAAAGTTTCCTTCTTAAACCATAAAACAGTAGAAACAAGAATTGAGCTGTTAAAATGAGGGAATGTAACCCTGAGATCGGTGCATTCGAGGCCCTCTGGTAATATCTCTTAGGTTTCTTTGCTTATTCTTGGACTTTGGTGTGGTTTAAGAGATCCCAATCTTGTTTATACTTTTCAAGCATCACTTCATATGTAATCAGATCCACACTAGGAAAAAAAATGCAGAAGTTGGAAATCAAAACAGCTCGCTGGCCAACTTTGTATTGCGTCAATAGGCTTAAGTTGGAAAAGATAGAAATCCGTTAGCCTGATATTTTCTAAACTTGACTGCATATAACCATTCAACCACAAAAATGATAGTAATATGTAGTAAGGCCTAGAAATTACTCTCATAGCAATCAGTTTTATTTTTGTACTGGCAGCATACACAAAACTAGAAAATTCAGTTAGGTTTCAAAAGAAATTTCACTTCTTTAGTGTATATTGTGTTAGAACGAGAACTGCAAGTGATATCGTTGGATATCAAAAGGCAAATCACCCACACAACTTTCTTGTCCTGAAATCAATTCACATTGAAGCAGCCTCATAGTATGCCTTGATAAAGGGCGCCACCTTGAGGACAAAGACAGCAGTCAGATCGGTACAATCTGACCGCAACATTTTTGAACACCTGGCCATGAACAAAAAGCGCATGATGACCTAAAAACACAAAACACCATTGTAACATCTCAATAACTTCACTAAACCTGCTCACAGCAAACTGTGTAGCTGAGGGATTCTGTTTCACAGTACCTTTTTGTAAAATAAATAAATACAAAAAAGCCTTCAAGTAAAGAAAGATATAAATATTCTCAATGGTTTGCTGATATTGAAATATTTCCTCTTCCTCTGTCACCTGAGGTCCAGAACTGTCGTTTTCGAGTCCTTCACCACAACGTGCTTGCAAATCTGTAAATATACATATATATATATAAAAAACTGTTTCACTTCTGATTTTGATGTCAACATTTGGAACAGAAAAAGGCTGTATAGCTGTTGATTTTCATATTCACAGCAGGAACAGATGTTTCTTACAGTGAACAGAGGAGGGTCTTTAGAGTGGGGGTGAAAACCTTTCAATCTGCATCCAGCCACTTCTCCCATCCCAGCACTGGTAAGTCTAAAAACTCCCGTGCTGAAGAAGCAAAATGACAAGAATATTAAATTATCAAAATGATAATTAAAACAAAAAAAAATCTATATCTATCTATCTATAGGTGTAGCATACCTATATATAGTATGTTTCTATATACTTTTTTTTTTTGGCTTCTTTATTTCTCCATTAACAAAAAAAAAACATATCTATGACAATATCTATGACATTTAGTGTCATTTATTCATAGTCTAATGTGAGTCATTCATTTAATGTTTTTTAACAATACAAAAAACAAATGATTCATGGATGTTTAAAGAATAAACAAGTGTTAAACAATCAAACAACTATTGTTATAAATAAATTAATTTGCATTAATTAGGGGCTCTGGAAAAAAAACCCTTTATGGTGTATGAACACAATGGAGGGTGTGGGAGTTTTGTAAGTGTTATACTCACTCATTGTGTTTAGGTGCACAAACAATAGCGATGGCTTCAGGTAGCATGAGCTGATAAGAGCTGTGTGTGTGCAGATCCACGCTGGAGAGAAAGGCTGTCTGTGTCGGGTGTGTCTATGAGGCAAAAACATAAAAATAATTAATTAACATTATTTAGTAATAATTATCACCAGTTAACCTGAAGACTACGAATAAATGTTTAGTGAATTGTTTAAGTAGCCTTTTTTATATAAACTTGTTTAAAATGAAGATTTCTCATAATTAAATGTAATAAAATTTTACAATATTATTGTACTTATTGCATTTAAAATTGTACAATTGTCTATTTGTGTATGTTATTTGCTCAATGTTAAGCAGCTATTATTTTACTCTTAGTTCAAATGATCAATATTTTTGTTACATTATAAATTTCTTACATATTTGCTGAATAAAACAATGAATCTTACTGACCCCAAACATTTGAACAGTAGTGTACATACACCACTAGCTAACATTAAAGGTTTCATTTAAAAATGACCAGGGATATTTTTTTCTACTGATTTTGGAGTTCACAGGATAATATTATGGTTACTACCCTGGTCCTTACAGATCACAGACCAACTATGATCCCTTATTCCTTGAAAACGAAAACACAAGGGAAACGGAATGTGAATGATGGCTCCTCCAAAACTGTAAAAATCTGTGTCGCTTTCTACAGGCTTAGATTCTTTGTGGGTCTGACAATTAGTCACCAGCAAGATTTTCACCTGCCAAAGGTGTGAAGAAACAGGTGCACAGATTTAATTTTAGAAAATATGTGACAGCCTGAAAAAAGAGAGACACCCACATGGATCCAACCCAAGGTCAGAAGGTTATGATGGTCCTGATAACTGAACAGCTCTTCCACGTTCTCCATGTCACAGTAGTCAGGGCCAGCGGACTGCTTGGGGACGATCACATGGGTCAGCACAAATTCATTGTGAGTCTACGGGAAAACAAACAGATTTTGGTTTGTCTATTAATTGCACAACATATCAGGAGGTCACAGCATTGTTATTAAACTATTTGAAAAACGAATCCAACATGTGAGTTAGCAACAGTCTCACGCAGGTGCACATGAAGTTTTGTTTTGTGTGAAAATATGAAGGAAGGCAAGGCATTGGAACTGAAATTACATGAACTGAAACTGTGGTAAATTTTACCGGTGGATGGAAAATAAGCTAATGTGCATTCAAAAAATCTAAACAAATTCAGATATATAAGTATCAAGAATTATTAAAAGAGCTGATGAAATCATTCAGCATTTTGACTCAACCCCTTTCTTTTATTTTAGATTCTTTTATCTTTTGTTTGGTGTAAATGAAGGTCATAAATAATTTTTGACTGGTAAAATAGTGGTCCCCTAGAAAAAAGACTGGGAACCACTGCTGTAAAGGATTTTGGAACAGACAAGTAAAGCAATTGATGAAAGTGTTCAAAGGGGAAGTGCTCCACAGACAAATCAGAGGCTATTTCTACAGAGGCTATTGCAGGTGGTTGGTGAATAAGACACTGAAATTCTGTGTAATGCTCATGAATAGTTTCACGTGTGGTGAAAGTATGAGGAAGTCCATATCCACACCTAACATTTACAATGATTGTGCAACACAGAATCTCCTAGTTTTACAGCGAATGAGAAAGGCAGCATATACAAGCACAATTGACTCAAACATTTTTTACACTCTCTCCAGGAAAGAATTAGGAAAAAATAGCAAATTCATGAACAAAAAAATATCCACCCACAAATAGGAAGTATGCTCCAGCTGAGGCCTTACCAGTTTTCCACAAAGAACTCCACACGTCTCAATTCCTCTTGCTGTGTTACTGTCAGCCAGCAGAAGGAACCTGTAAGTCAGGTCTCGTGGGATTAAAACCCTCCTGAGGCCTTCGACACGCTGATCTAGAAACACATAAAAACATACTTAGAACTGCTAATAACAGTCAGATACGAACACGAAATAAACCACTTCAGGGTCATAAGCTTTCTAGCACTATAAAGGGCTTTGTTTTGTAATAATCTACTACTGTTCATTATTCTACTTCCTATACTACTAACCTAATAAATACACTATCATTCAAAATCATTTTTATCCGGCCATGGTTTATTAAATTGATCAAATAAGATAGTAAAGAAATTTTTTTTTAGAACTTTCTATCCATCAAAGAATCCATCCTGAAAAAATATATAATTGAGCACCAAATCAGCCTATGACCAGTCATATAAAATTTCAATAATATTTGATATTACTGTCTTTAATGTACTTTGATCAAATAAATGCAACTTTGGTGAGTGAAAATAAATTCTTACCAAAAAAAAAAATACCCCAAACTTTTAAATGGCAGTGAAAATACATTATTATAAATTATTTTATTATTTAGGAATATATACATTTTATCTTATATATATATATATATATATATCTCCATATCCATATCCATATAATATATAAAATATGCAGTTTAACTTACTTTGTACAGCTGCTAAGGTGGCTGCAGGTTTGGGGACAGGTGCCGCTGATTTGTTACGATTAGGGTCAAGGCGCACATGGTTTCTCTGGGTCTGGGATAAGCAGGACCCGTCGGTTTGTTCAGGCACTTTGGGGATAGCCTCATCCCTGCGACTGGCCAGCTCTTGTCTACGTAGTTGGTCCTCAAAGTAGCGGAACTGCTCAGACTCGATTTGCATTTTCCTGAGCTGTGCTACACGTTGCCGTTCCTCCTCCAACATAGACATCTTCTGCAGTCGTTCACTACACATGTCAACAGCCATAGCTTGAGCCTGGAAAAATATAGACACATCACGGCTAATTTTCACAATAATGAAATGTATCTGAAAATTGATTAACAGGTCATTTCATCTGCGTTGAATGAAAAGTTCTCTGCCCATTGTACCTGACTCTTTAGATATTCACTGTGCTCTTTGCTGTATTTCTCATGGAGAAGTCTCTTCAATTGGTCCTTTCGTGGAAATGCTACTTCCTGCAATTTCTGAACATAATGAACAGATAATGGGACAAACATTAGGGGTTGTGTTACAGACAGCGAGTACCAGATCAATATGCGCTAAAGCTTTCAAGGACATAATGATTTTTTTAAAAGCTCGGAATAGACATACTTCAACCAATTACTCATCTTTGTTTCACATTCAGGGACCATCAGCAGACATTAAGATCATTAGGTAAAGACCCCCAGGAATGACAACTGTCTGCTGTTACAGAATACTGTAGTGGACAAAAATTTTAACAGATCTTCAAAAACAAAACAAAAAAAAGACTGAAACTTTTACCACCGAAACTAACAAAAACTAATGTTCCGTAAAAAACTCCTTCCTTTCTAGCGATTCTAATTGCATTTAACTACCAATAACAACTAGCGAATCATGGTTAATGACTTTGACATTAACCTCAGGCTATTCGCTTTAAAAATGATAACATCCATAAGAAAAAAAAGCTGTTTTTATCAGAGCTGTTTTAATGTATCTCTTAGACAATGACTGATACCTCAGGTGACTAGGAAGAACCTTTTGACTAAACTGAGTTCCATGTCACTATGCTGAAACGAAAGCAGAACATGTGCCCACACAAGGCAAACCCCACCATGTGAGCAGCTGGGAGCCTGACAAGTCTTCTAGCCAAGGTAATTGAGCATGATGCTAATCAGATTTACAGTGGGCTGAGCGCCACAGGACTCAATCAGTTCCAATGAGTAACATGCCAGGGGCTTACCTTCATTATCACTTGCTTCTCAGGGACGTTGCACTGCTGATAGTCCCTGTGACTAGGGAGTTTCTCAACAAATAAACTGCACAATAGTGAAATAAGAAAATAAAGTTAAGGACATCCCTGTGAGTGACCCTATATAGTGTAGGACATGTAATTATATAAAAAGAAAGAAATAAATAAAAAACATACGTGATGAACTTGTTGTAGAGGACAAAAGCATTCTCCAGACTGCCCTCCTCTAGATAAACAGCTGCCATGCGCTCCATCTCCACGCCAGAGCGGAAGTAGCGTCTCGGGTCGATGTCTTCATTTATTTCAATATTATAGCCCATTTTGCTGAGGGCCCGCACACGTTCGGCCGCTGGCAGAGTAACGTCAGTGTGATCTGGCTCTGCCGCTAACTTCTTCTGCAAATGGAGAGGACAACAAAAACCATGAGAATACAAAGCAGGGACCTAATGTGCAAGTTTTTTATTAGCTACAAAATACTATTGCTGATGTTATATTACACAATTTAGCCATCTATTCTAAATACTTTTTTCATCATTTAGCCTATTTTGTGTGCTTAAATGACTGTTAGGCGTCAATCTGATCAGCTACATCTTAGCTCCGCCAAAAAATTGGCTGAACCTCGCTCGCTCCACAGTTAGACTGGAAAAACGTAGTGGGCGTGGCCACTTCCATTGAGAGTGACCAATAGAAAAAGTCCTTTTTGAGACCGCCCACTGAGATGCAGCTTACTCGCAAGCAAAACTTTTTAACTCGCAAACAAAAATTTTAGACTTGCAAAAAAAGAAAGCAGAAAGGCGAGCAAAACTTGTGGTTTTGCGATGGAGTGTTTAAAGTACGCAAATAAAAAAAAAGATTGTAAAGAAAAGTACATGCACTGCAAATAATTTTGTTATCAATGTCTTTCTTTTTGAGATTTAAGAAGACTTTTTTTGCAAACTTTTATTTTTTAATTACAAAATAATTTGTTTTACTCTCAAACACAGTATTTTTGTTGAATAATAAAGACACTAAAATAACTCCATAGATCAGTCCCCATACGCCAGTGGCACAAAACATTTGGTCCTAAAGACATCACAGGCCTCTGATAAACACAACATAAGCTCTGTTCATCACCCAGCTTGAGCGAAACCGGAACACCCAGCAGCACCCACGCCGAGCTCGCTTCCAGCTCTCATTCTAATGACTAAACAGAGGCTCTGTTTTAGGGTCAGTGAAAAGAGTGGGCGTCTTATCAACATGCAGAAGGACATTGATGGACTCCAACGAGGGACTGCCGAGCTGTTAGACTTGTTGGACATGTTAGCTTGCTTGCCTTTTAAACAGTACAGGCGCAAAAATCTGAAAATGTTGGTGTGGAGCCACATTTAGGTCTCTGCCTCTTGCTAGAGAATATGATTCTGGGTGGCCAGAATAAGAAGCCTATGTCTGAGCACGCATTCACGAAGAGGGGAAGTGAAGTGTAAAGGGGACTGCATCCGTTCCTTCCATCTCGCCCACTCCAGGATGGAGGGATCTGAATGACGGAGCAGCTGCAATGGGAATACTAATGGCAGTGAGTCAGAGGAAGCCATTCTGTCCCTGCGACCCACCTCCGAGTAATATCAGCTGTCCTCCACCACCCTCCTCCTCCTCCCACAATGCCACTCACCAGTGTGCTGAAACTGAAGCCCTGGTCCATGGTGAGTTTACAACGTTGGCTGGCAGGCTTCGATCCTCCCTATGAATCCATCTGTCATCTCCCAAGACGATTCCGAACTGAGGAGCAAGAAACATCATATCTGGCATTAGGTCTCTGGGTCGATATGGTCTTTGTTTTCAGTTTCCCAACACTTGCTTTGGCTACAACTCTATGCTGTAGAATTCCTAGCGTATTCTTCCTAATCTATTAACACGGTTACCGTGGCCTGTGCATTTCCATGGGGATTATCGAATATAATTCACCATCTCAGTCCAAATAACACGGTTATTCGTTCCAGAATCTGTGCTACAGTTGCTATGACAGCTTGTTACCATGCAGCAAAATATGGTGACTCATGGATATCTTCAGCTGTAAAAAAAAAATCCTTGGTGAGCTTTTTAATTTTGCACAAAGCTGGGTACATATTAGACTGTCATTTTCTTTTACTCTTTGAAAGCAGAGATCAGCTAATTGCAAATTAACAAATGGAAAAAGTATCACCACCTTAAAAGAAAATGTTTTGATTAACGATGCCATGGCAACTTAAAGTAGATGCACTGTTAAAATAAAAAAAAGCAGTGTTAAGGAGATGTGATAGATTTAACACTGAGCAATTTCTGATCATAATGATTATTTGCATTTGATTAGAAAATTATCAGCCTAGATTATATGCATATGAGCTGTATATTAATGTTCAGGTAATGATTATGTAGTACACATAATGACTCAAGCAGCTGTCTGGATTCATGTCTCAGTACTAGCAAATGCATTTTAAGCATCATAGATAATTATAAAAAATAATCCAAAAATATCAAAATATTTATTAAAAATAACAACATTGGTATGTTTTAATAATAGCCCTCCCAAACACCCATTTATTATGGTGTTCAGCTGAAGTCTAAAGAGGGTTTATACAGTAAAAACACAAGAATTTTCAAGAAGGGATGAGCAGTTCTTCAACATATTTTAAGAGCCAATTAGATCAAACCACACTTCATATCTGCAAACATGTTAATGTAAAAACAGTCTCTATGACTGTGTCTCAAACAAAGTGTAACAATTAAACTATTAACATTATGACTGTTTGTACTATGTAGCCAAGTAGCAATTGCTATAATATGCCTGAAATGTATGATTTAACAGTGTTTGAGTTTTATGAAGAACCCATTCCTGCCCAGCATATGATTCGGGCTCTAATACAATATTGTGTATTTATTTGTAATTAAATACATTATTAAACAGTGGCTAATACGAGTAGAAGTATTAGACTAAATTAACTTTTTTTATATACTTTGAATTGTAACTTCTGCTCTGTCACCATAAACTTTTAAATGTCACTATGTGTTTTCTATGATGGACATCTAAACTGCTCAAAATCGAAGCTCCTCCAACAAACAATCAATAACATGCTAAGAGCACAGATATAATACTCATAATCATACAGATCTTCCAAATAATATTACTTTATCAGGAAACCAGTCGCAATGATCAGGTCAGTGATACATTTCCCACCTGACAAGACTGCAACAATTTCGTATATAAACATATAGTTAAAAACAAACAAACGAACAAAAAAAGGCAAAAGAGGTCTAAATTAGGACCACAAAATTAAATGTATAAATACACTAAAACCCTCACCTGTCGGTGAAGAGCTGCTGTGATCCCATGCTCCACATTCCTACAATCGTCACATGTGGCACATGCTAGAATTCAGTTCGAAAACAGACAACTCGCGTAAATAAAAGAGCAGGTTTTTTATTATTGTCAAAAACTCTCGGTCTTTTGCCTTTGTACCTCATGGAAGCTTTGTTCTTTTGGCATGGATAAGCGCGCAAGGCTAAAATGGCTGATTGCTGTCTTTCAGAGCGAATAACCCTGCGATGTCAGATGGTTCGCCCGGTGCTCTGCGAGTCAGATGAATGCTGCTGTAGCAGCGGTGCTTTTACTGGCTGTGTTTCAAAACCTCACCAGCAGCCTATCTAGTCAGCATCCGGATTCTTCTCTGGTGCCCAAACGCTGTTTAGTTCACTAGGTTTGAGCCGCAACCAGTGTATCAGCTAAAGGGGGTGGGAATGACTGTACGCCTAAAAGGTAGATGTATATCATGACGTTTAACAAGCGTTTTCTTGCATAAACAGATATACATTCTCAGACATAATATTATTCTCAAGAATTGACCAGTTACAGAGTAAATAATTCACATTCTTAAGACACTGTAGCCTACACGTTCTTCTCGAATTATTTGCATTTATTTTATGAAATGTTACGCCACAGAAATAACTAACGTTAGGCTCTTTGAATATTTTTATCCACCAGATGGGGCACAACTCCTTCGAACTGCCAAATTACAGCTGCCTAGCAGGACTACTGATTCTATCTATAAGACAAAGACAGTCTCTTAATATAATGAACATAGGCTGCATGTGAACCAAAGCCAGGGTTTGCAATCGTTGAGTAAAAGTATGATTATGTAAATGGCTACTGCAATATCCGATAATTTTTTGAGCATTTAACCTTATGTTTGTCCTGCATATTTAAATATGATAGGCCTAGATATTAGATATTGCATAAGCGTTCTATTGATGTGTGCTTTGTTAGGATAGGACAATATTTGGCTGAGATAGGCATATGACTGTACGACATACGACGATAATTGAACATGATTTTAATGTTCTAATGATTTTGGTATAAATAAAAAAAAAGTATATTTGTCAACTGCATTTGATTGATTGAAATGATCGTTTATTTACTTTTTTATTCGTTTGTTCGATTTTCCTTGTTCTTCTTACAAAAGAAACTGCTTTCGTTATATAAGTTTAAACTGGCAAGTTAGTCAGACTATTCAATCTTCTGTTGAGAGGAAATGAGTGTACAGTATGTTATTGGACAGGAATCCACCGTTACACACCTGAGCGACACTGATTGCGTCATTACGTATGCGTCATTGTAACATGACCACACCCTTATTTGAAGCGCTTGTTTCGCACAGTCCGCAAGGAAGAAAGCAAACGAGTTAGCAAAGGGCTGTTAGTTTTATGATCTCAGAGTCTGCATTAAGTATTTACTGGTTTAATTTCGTTTCCCTTTAGGGACAGAGGCAGCCAAATGGGAATCTTGTACTCAGAGGTGAGTAAGTCCTTTGAATCGTGTTATTTATTTACTTTACTTGGATCATGTACGTTAACTGATGATAATTATGATAATATGCTAAATTGAATCTCTAACAACTTAATGACTTTTGTTCTTCATAACTCAATTCTGTGTCAACATAATGTTCTACGGAGTAAAAACTTTATTATTTTAACTTTTTTGTGACGTGCCAGTGCCAAATAACTGTTCTCTTCTCAGACAGTTTAACACCGGTTCACAGGCAACAGGACAGATCGTGACATTGTCCCAGAGAATACTTTTTTAAAATTTTATTTTTATTACAGTGTTGCCTTTATAGGTCTTCAGACTTAATAAGGCATAAAATATAGTTACTTATGGTTGAGAAGTAAAAATACAGTACTACTTGCATACCTTGTATACAGTGTTTATTTAAATAGACTTTTTTTAAAATTATTATTTGGAAAGGGTGTGCTTGTGATATCTTAATGTCGTGCTTGGGATGTCACCAAACCTGTTTTGCTCTGATATCAAGTCAAAATTACTTGCCTCCTTTAGTTGTTTTACTTTTATTAATTGTATTAGACAAAAGATAATTCATTGTTTTATGTGCTTATCTCTACTTTCTTTCCATAGCCAATGTGTCAAGCAGCTTATGACGATGACATCTACAAGTTGCAAAAACTGATCTCAGCCAATCCCAAAAATGTAAATGTTCAAGATGAAGGAACAGGAGACACCCCGATCATAGCCGCCTGTAGACAGGGACACCTCAGGACTGTCAAATACCTTCTAGATTACAATGCAAATGTGTCCATTAGAAATAAGGTATTGCATATATCAGTACACTGAATATAGTCCTGTTTGATGATTCATTTAATTCATGTTGTTTTACTGACTCACCTTGTGGTGTTACATTTTATTAATGATTGTCTATTTTGTGCAGGCAGCTTGCTTGTTTAAATATATCTGCGTGTGTGTGTGTGTGTGTGTGTGTTCTTCCATTAGAAAGAAAGGACTTGTTTGCACTACGCCACAAGAAGAACATTTTCCTTCCTGGACTACTTGATGATTGCCATATTAATGCCTATCTTGTTAATTGGTTATCTTATAATGGTATGTAGGTTATCACTCCGTCATGTCTTTTCTGGAAAAGAAATTACTTTCTTAAAAAAAACTTAACTTGTTGAGATCAGATCACAATTAATCCCTTAATCTGACTTTCATTTATAATGGATCTAAATGTGTTTAATTAGATAATATTACAGCATTGCACATTTTATCTTTCAATAGGAAGAGAAGCAAAGAAAAAATGTGAAATTGATGGAGCTTCTATTGGCCACTAAGGTGGAAGTAAATGCTGTAGACTATGTAAGTAGAACACTCATTATGTTTTTTCAGTGGGAAATTAAGAGATAATGCTAAAAGTATGTTCATGGTTTAATATGTGTAGTTTTGCTTTATTCAGAAGGGGAACACTGGACTTCACTATGCGTGCCAAAGAAAAAGTCAAAGGATCGTTCCATTGTTATTGGAGAAAAATGCAGATGTTTCAGTACAGAACAAAGTAAGATAAATTACATTTGCAGGAACTGACAGAATTTGAAACCGCTGTGATGTGAAACAATCATTTTGTTTTCTCTTTCCTCTGTTAATCACATTGTGAGACAGTTTGACGTGTTGTTTCCGTCTGTCTTTACAGAATCATGAAACCCCGCTAGATATTGCAAAGAGACTACAATTCCACAAAATTGTTACAATGTTAACAAAATCAATGTGAGTATTAATAGAGGACATGAGAGAAGAGACTTCTTTCACGTGCAGCAGCAGTGGGCACCTTGACAATTCACCAGCTGAGTTTAAGATTGGGTTTTCACCAATTGTCACAATATTTTACACTTTGAACTGCACATTGTTACACTTAACGTTATAAGAAATGAATTTCTCAGATGAAAGATGTACTTAAGCATATTTTGTGTAGTTTGTATTATTTGATTACTCATTTTGTGTTGTATATATTCTTATATTGTGTATTGATAATTTAGTGCATCTATATTCAGTTTGTTTTAAAGTGTTAAAGTTTAACCACGATTTCAAATGGATTTGGATTGTGTCAAATTGTTGGTTTAAAAGTAAAACCTCTCACTAAGTGAAATTACTTTTTATATACAGATTTTTGCCATCAGTGTATATTTATTTCCAGTCATGTTTTGCAAAATCAGTCGATTACATGACAAGGCCATAAGACGGGTCATGAAACGATACAGTATAGTGAAACTGAAGATGTAGTGGTTAGTAAAAGCTAAAGTTAAAAACACATTAAACAAGTGCATGTCCTTGTAAATAACAACCCCTGATCATGAGTCCAAAACCCAGTCTCTGGGTAATGACTTGGAGGCTTAATTCAGTTTGTAATATAAAATTTACATTCGTAATTGCAGATTCGGTTACCAGCACCTCAAACAAATGGGTTTATCTGCTTACAGAAAGAACAAACGAAGAGGTACAAAAGAATTAGCTCAAGCTCAAGGAATGTTTAAAACCTACTGCTCTTCACACATTCTCTCTCATCATTTCAATCATTTTGTTGTACATCTCTTGTGGGGCATCCAAACCCCAGATGAAGTCCAGGTGCTCCCAGTGCTTAATGTCACGGTGGTATACCAATTTGGGTATCTGTGTTAGCAGTAGAGCTACGTCCTTAGGATCTGCCAGAGTGTCCTGCCCCCCAGACCACAAAGCTGTGGGTACCGTCATGTCCCGTACGTTGTACAGGGGAGGGGTCGACTGAAAGGGGAGAAGCAGGAAGAGACTTTAACAATTCAAGCACTGCTCAATTCGCTCAAGGCCTCTCAGATTGACAGCAAACATGATGCATTAATCCTCACGAGAGACAGGATTTCAAAATTGCCCTGGTTAGTATAGTTTGTGGTTAAAATAGCTTAAAGGAAAATTGTCATAATTTAGACATCCTCATGTCTTTTTTAAACCTCTATGACTTGTCTCCTCTGTGAAAGACCAGAGGATACAGTATTTGAAGAATGTTGGTAGCTTAAACATAGGGATGTTTTGTGTTCAGCAGATATATATATATATATATATAGTGTGTTTCCATTTTTTAAATGTCAAACAGTAATATCCTCAATGTTACCTGATTATAATGTGCCATATTTCCAGCTTTTCCATAATCATATGCCATAAGCTTACTGGATTTCACAGCCTGTATAAAGAGTACAAGAAATGTATTTAGGAACAGGTTAAACAAAAAAGTAGATCGATCAGATGTTTGATAGTGCCTTTTGCATCAAGCAAGCACTCTTTGTGTCTTTAATTGGACCATCTTGGTGTTTGTAGAATCAGTAAAGTTGTGGCAGTTGTTTCTTAACATAAATCAAACACATCCTTACACTGTCTGAGTTATTGGTGTATGTTGGTGTTTGGTGGGGCTGTGCGAACCAGTCCTAAGACATACAGGGTAAGGTGTGGTCTGCATTTTATTATCTTTACAAGTAATTGCTGCAATGTAAACGTCAGTCTTACTGAATTACTCAAAGGTTGTGTTCAAAATGGAGTCCTGTCCGTCCGTTCATTTTAAAGTTTTGAAACAGTGGTAACGATAATACATTTTTATATGCTGTATAGGAGCGCATTTGAGAACTTCAGAAAAATGTCAAAAGACATTTTGGATTACCCCAATTGAAACACCTTATTGCTTCTCTGGTCTGTCACTTTACACTGATATTTTACCCTAAGAAAGATTATGGAACTGTTGCAACTGCTGGTGTTTGTGCTTTCACTCATTTTGAGGAAATAATGTGGGCATGTTTTACAATGTATTGCAGGTGAAGGAACTTTGTAAGATTTTGTAAGACATAGAAGTCACATAGAAGCTCTGAGTTTTATAGTTTTGTTTTTGTTTGGTTGTTGTTTTTTTACCTGAGCCCAATGAACCATGTTTTGGACTGAGGTTCCGGCTGGGCAGTGTGTTGTGTACACAGGTGTTCGGCTCTGAAAGATAGAGATGAAGGAACTCGTGAAGGAACATTCTCAAATTCACTGGTATTAAAAGGCTTGATTTGACAAAGTGAGTGTTGTACCATGTTCAGATTCTTCTCATCAAAACCACAGAGAAGAAAGAAGACGTTCCCGCAGAGCACACTCAAAGGCTTTCTGCTGCAGAACTCAGTGGCAAAAAACTTAATCAATTCATTCTGAGGAAAGAAGTCCTTTTGTCCGAAGAGATCCTACAAATGTAAAAAAAAAATATATATATATACATGGATATATAGGTGTATATAAAAAACAAACCCACTTCCAAGACCTTTATTGTAAGAGAAACACTTATTTTAATGACTGCTGATTTCTGTAATGTTATCACTACCAGTACCGGGAACAAAATTTCTATTTTGAATAACATGACACTTTTAAATGTGTAAAAACTCTTTAAATATTAGTTTTAGTTTTTTTTTTGCAAAACCAAATGAACAGAGGCTAAATTTAAAGGCATCGCAGAAGCAAAAGAATATATGTAGTACATATACACACTACCAGTCCAATCAATAAGAATTTTTTGTTACAGTTAAAAACTATTATTTCTTTTACTTTCATTTATTTTATCTAAAATACAACAAAAGCATGTTGTAAAATGTATTTTTGTTTTACTATTTAGAATAACTGCTCTCTATTTGAATACATTGTATAATAGAATTTACTTCTGTGATCAAAGTTAGGAGAAATTCTGCAAATTATTACTTTTATTTAGCAAGGATGCATTAAATTAAAAGTGATTATTTCTTCTGAGCTTTCTATTTATCTAAGAAACTTGAAACATTCTACATAATAATAAATGTTTTAAGCAGTAAATCAAAATACTATAATGATTGACTGGAAATCATAAAATTACATTGTAAAATATATTAAAATAAAAAAATATTTTGCAATATTACTGTTTTTCAAAAAACAAACAAAAAAAACATTAAAAATTAAACCATTAAAATAATAAAAATGTAATTCAGAATACACTAGCTTTTTGTAAAATTGTAATGTCAAACTTTAAAAATTAATTAAGAGTATTGCTACTTATGCAGCTCCTTAGGTGGCAGCTGCCTATTGGCAATAGGGTAGTTTTGTAGTTGGTATTGTGTTAGTACAGAGCTATAGTATTGTGCTACAAACAAAATGCTCACCCAAATTAGAAACTCTGGAATAACAGACAATTTAGCCATGGGACTCTTGGTCAACCCCACTGTGGCAACTGGAGCCAGAGCAAAGAACATCTTGATTTTGCTGGCCAGTTCTGGCATTGTGGAGAAAGCGATGAATGCTGAAAAATAGGAAGTTACGCATGAACATTTCAAGAAGAAATAAATATATAATATAAAATAATATATAAATATCAAATGTAATATAAATATTAAAATATATAAGGGTTGGAATCACATCATTTATAGAAGAACTGTTGCTGCTGTGAGATGTTCCCACAAAATAACATGTATGAGCATATTTTGTAGACCAGTGATTTGATGAACAGCAGATCAAAATAATGAAACACTCAAAAATGCTTAGAGAATATGTGATACCTATAGTGGTGCCCTGGGAATGGCCCACATAAAAGATTTGCTCCTGGCCAGAGGTCTTTGTAATGAAGTTTATCACTGCAGGAAGATCCTTCTTAGCCAGTTCATCATGACTGGTTCACACACACAGAAAGAAAAAGAATTTTAGTTTAGTATTTAGGCTGATATTATATTAACTCAACAGAGAATTCCAGAAATAAGAAGTAGATCTGCTTTTTCTAAAGGAAATGCCAAAAGGCAAAAAAAAAGAGTAATCTCGAACATTTTAAGTATGACTAGGTTTCAGTCCTAGGAAGTATCTTCTGAAAAGAGGAAATAAATACTTAAATAAATATAAAAAAGAAAAACTGCACTTTTGAACTTAAATAACCCTGAAAAAATTATTTAAAAAATAAAAATATAAAAAATATATTTAAAAAGAAAAGTTCAGCTGTGATTGTTTTTTAACAAAATTACTGTTGTATTTTTGTGTTAAATAAATTGCTTTGGTGAGAATAAGAGACCTGTGAACTGTAGAGTATGTACAAAATTTTTTTTTCAAACTTTTATCTTGAATTTACAGTTGAAAGATTGATGTTTGATGAAAAAGTGTAGACCACATGCTAAACTTCTTTTATAAAAATGTTGTTCTTGTACCTGAACTGCCAGTATTCTTTCAGTTTAGGGTCAAGGCTGACATGTTTTCTGGACCAGGTGTTCCCACGGCTGTTGCCTATCCACACATCAAACCCAGCATCGGCTAACAGGAAACCCAGGCTGGTGTCAGGAAGGTTTGTCACCCAATTACTTCCAGCAGCAAGAAGACCATGTTGAAGGAACACTACAGGTTTGGCTTCTGAAATGAACAGACCAAAAACTTGCAAATTGTAAATTGAATCAAATATACTCATATATATAATTTTTAGAGATTACATTTTTGGCCAGCAGAGGGAGTATGTGCATTAGCTTTATACTGATAATGCCATCCTTTCTTTTTTGGGACCTTTATCTTGAATATCTGTCAGAAACAGGATGTGAGCTGGTCCTCTTAGTAGCACAAACAGACCTTGAGCTGATAGCATTGTTTGACTTCATACCAGCCATTCCTTCTACCTCCAACCCCCCCTGGAGCTGGAGACTTTCAATTTTACATAACTGCAGAATAATCCCAGGAGAGCGGTTGCACGAGTCAGACCTATATTAATCTGTTTGTGTTGTTTGCGTATGCTTTTGCAAAATTTAATACAATTTTCAGGAAGTTTGATAAAAATTACTCAAATCGTCGAGTAAAAAATAAATATTTTTCTTACACCTTAAATGCACAGCTGTACGCAACCTTCTCATAAAACTCCAGTTATTGGATATTTTAAGTCAGAGATGAGGTACACCTCACTGACTGTCATGAGGTGTACCTGCAGTGTCTCTTTTAATGTCTTCTTAATTTTTTTCTGTTTTTAATTGTTTGTTGCACCCTCAAAGTTTTTCTCATTTAATTATAAGTGAAGCATTCAATATCAAAAATCTAAATTTTAACACAAACAAAAGTAAATTTAATTGTTTACATTTTTAAATGATCACCCTGGCATTTCTAACATTGTTACAGAAGACTTGTATTAAAGTCATCTGTTTGTACGGATTGCATTTTTAAAGTATTTTTGAAATTACTAGATGAGGAGAAAAGAATGGGAGTGTATTTTCTCAGGTGAAACTGTCTTTGTGAAATCTCACTTGGTGTTAAAAAAGTAATGTCATTCCTTGGTGTTATTTGGCGCCAAGCAGCACAGTGTCTCGTGTGACTTGGAGAACTGGGACAGCAGGTAATGAGTTGAATATCTAGTATGCCACCTCAGAGCTTCAGTGCTTTTCACACCCAACTTCAAACCACTCAGCACCAGCCATCCACTAAAAACAAACAGCTTTGTGGCTCTTTACTTATTTATCATATATCTGAATTTATTATTAACGTTTACCAGCTTTTCAGCACACACAGCTTTAAGATCACCATAAAGCAAAAATGGCTGACAGGGTTTTGTCTTGTTAATGTGGTCTTCAAAATTCCCAGTCTTCCTGATTAAGTGCGGTTATAAATGTACCAAACAGATTTCCACACGTTCATTTGCATAAGCCAATTTTATTCTGAAGGTCAAACACAAGAACGAAGCCAACAACGCTCTTAATCTAATACAATGAGTGAAAAGCAAAGATGCACAAGGCCAAAGTTTCTCAAAGGCCCTCAAATCCTCCAGCAGAGGGATTTGTGTCGGGGAAATGTATTCTCATTTAGAAAAACATGAGACATTGTGTTAGCACAGCGAGGGAGAGTGGAGGCTGATGTATGGCTGTTGAATTGGTTTTCCGCTCCAGTGGCGTCCCTGGTGAGATTAGTGTGAGAGCATGAGCTTTAGAGATCTCTCTGCTCATTAATGAAATATGGGGAGCGCTAAATATCAAACTGAATACTGATTCCAGAGGCACTATTGTACAGGACAGAGAACATTAACACCACAATAACACTCATCTGAACCGATTTCAGCCTGATTTATCATCACAGACATTCCATTGTTTTTCAGCTGATAATGTCATAGCTGGTATTGATTTATTCTATAGACACCTATTATAATACTTGCTGATACATGCAAAACAATTTATAAATGGCATAGATTCAATTGCATATAATTTGTTTCTAAATGAATTGAAAATAAAACTGTTAACTAATCAAATGTAATACAAAAATTTTTTTTGAAGTAAATTAGGACAAAAAGACATTCATTTTGAGATTCATGTTGCTCAAGATAATATTTACTTAAATATTTACATAATTGTGTTAATTAACTGTGTTTTTAAATATAACTACATACATGCATTAAACATAAAACTTTACATATACAATTTTAACTATATATATATATATATATATATATAGTGTGTATAGTTAAAAATTGT
>JAUCNO010000082.1:6403072-6421528 GCA_032353835.1 Enteromius viviparus | reverse complement strand
ATATATATATATATATATATATAGTACAGGCCAAACATTTGGACACACCTCATTCATACTGTATACAGTATATATATATATATATATATATATATATATATATATACAACTTTACATTTTAAATATAAAATGTAAGTATTTTACTTTTGTATGTGTGTTTATACACATATATATATAAATAAATGTGTGTGTGTGTGTCTGTTTGCATTTTTTATTTTTTATTTATCTATCTATTATAAGATTTACTCTTCTTGAATACACACACACAGAGACATACATACAGTACACACATACTCCAAATATTTATGAACACTTGTGCGGCCTTATAAAAATTTCTGCTCTATATATTAGAATGTATATCCCATCAGATTCTTAACTATTTTAAAAATCATATCTCTCTCAAATATAAAAAAACAGGATCTTCTAATAATCTCACATCATCATGAGAGGTCATGAGATCTTGATATGCATGAGAAGAAAACCCTAAGAAGACATCATGTGTGGGTTGCGTTATGAACGTGTTACAGGAGGTCCTCCTCCGTTCGAGACTGACTCATCTAAAAGCCACTTCTCTCCCCTCTTTAAATCACTATGTGACTATTAAAAACCACGGGATGTTAAAATTTGAAGGTTCAGGAACATCTCACCCAGTGCGTTCATGTGACAGTGTATGTTTCGTAAATGCTTCACAGTGAACCAGTGATTGTGAGAATTCAGAGTTCATCTTACAGACATTTCTCTTTCAGAGGGCCACTTTAGTGAGGACAAAAAGCTCCCATATTTAATAATTCACGCTAACCCAAGCCAAAGACAAGCAAGAATGGGCTCATTCAAATCTTTTGGCACACCAGGTCAAACATTTACCTTGTCCATCCTTGTTTTTGACCCCATGTGGGATTCGGTTGATGCTCAGGATGTACCCATCCTCAGTGACCACTTCAAATTCTTCAGCTGGGTAGCCCCAGTGTCTGATGATCTCACTCTATAAGAGAAAAACACAATGGTGAGCAATGGGCAAAGTCCATGAGAAGCATGACAGCATGGAGAAATCAATAGAAACACACCTCCATAAAAGATAAATGAAATTAAATAAGAGAGCAAACACATTCCTTCACTCTTTAGACAATACAACACTTCAAAACAGCACAAGCATTGTTCCATTCTGATGAAAGCATTATAAATGTCATCCATTTGAGGAAATTTAAGGCCTAAGGCCTTTTTTAAGAATAGCTACATTTCATTGCTAAGGTCTACAAAAAATGTCATCAACATGGCAGTATTTTTAAATGTAATGAAAATAGAAAACACCAGTTCAGCTTAAATTCTTAGTTTAGTCATTTGTCTTTTCAAGAGCACAATTATTTCAGCTGTATGGTGTCACACGGCTCCTCCTCCTCCTCCAGATATGAGATAAATTATAATCAGAGACTTCAAAGAAACTGTGTGAGCTTGTTGGTTCCAGGCCTGCCATGCAATCTCCCCATGCATAATTAAAGGCTCTGCAATTTCCCACTCCCCCTGGGTCTTCTGTCTGCTCATTCTACTTTAGGCCACTTAAGGATAAACCCACTGCTGGCTCAACACACATTATGGGGAGAGTAAGCACTGGGGGATGTGCTTTTCCCTCCCTTTCTCTCTCTATCTCTCTCTCTCTCTTGTATTTGTCCTCTTTTTATGCAGAAATAGTGTGTGTTGGAAACAAGAAATATTTTGTCCGCTATGAAAATGCAAGAGGAAAGTCTGATGAAATCCACAATGTAACCAACTACTGATATGGACTTCACAGCCGCAATAAAGTATATAATTTTTCCTGGAATCAAGAACAAATATATATGCTCCAAATCATTATATATATATATATATATATATACTGTATATATATATATAATTTGTTATGGCTCTGAGCTCCTTTCTACATCATTTATTCATTCACTCACTTTTTAGCAGTCCAAGACAGGAACACTTAAAGGGTTAGTTCACACAAAAATGAATATTCTGTCATTAATTTCTCAGCCTCATGTCGTTTCAAACCCAACCTTCTTTTATCTTTGGAACACAACTTAAGGTATTTATTTTATTTATTTATTTATTTGAATTACTTTTGCGACTTTTTTGGATCGATTGGTTTGGAATGACATATGGGTGAGTCATTAATGACAGAATTTTTATTTTTTAACTAACCCTTTAAAAGAATAGTTCACCCAAAGGTGAAAATTCTGTTATTAATTACTCGCATTATTCCAAAGAAAAGAAGAAGAAGATTTTATTCAACAATTTGTCACCCCACATCACGCTAGAGTGTCATTTTGGAGAGTATCAAATACATAAACAATGTATGTGTATATGTTCTTTGGTTTGATCTGAACATAAACAACAAAATCATGCATACATCACATAACTAACAGGTATTTACATGCTTTAAAAATTAGGCTACAGTACACACTTCACTTGTTTATTATTTTATTTATTGTTTAGTTTTTTTTCCTCGGTAAATCTTCTCATTATGTATAAACTTCTTCAGCCATTCAGTTTCAATTGCCTGCAAGCTCACATTCAGACCTGCTTCCATCCAATCAACAATTGATGGACATAACCAAGCCCCTGCCCAGATGTTTTCTTTTCTAATATTCTTTTTACTGAGGTACACATCACAATCCAAATATCTGTTGCTTATTCTGTGACATCATGACTTTAAAAGGAAGGTGCACCCAAAAATAAAAAATTCTGGGTTTTTTTTTCCCAAATATGTAACACTGTAAGTGAAATCCAGGTTAAAGTCTCTAAATCAAATTCTGACATAACAAGCTTCAAAGGTTGATTTCATCTATTAATTTCAGTATAATTCCAATCTCTGATATGGTCATACATTATCACAGAATTTTCTTTAGCTCATGAAGGATGATTTTATTTTAAAAATGACTTTAGGATGGTTATCACAGGGTCACATTTAAAAGAATAACAATATATTAACATTTTTGGGTAAAATTTTTTTAAAGCTCAGTAGTCTCCTTGTTAAAGCAAGTACAGTAGGTGAAACGTGTGTATAAAAACCAGTTATTGTATTAAAACCAACAAATCACTGTCTTATCAGCATTTGTGCAAATGGTTACTTGACCTGTGCAAATTGTCAAACAATAATGAGATATCATTATTTAAACCAAGACATCTAGTTCCATTATCTAACCACACATGAAAGTGCACAAATGTCATTTAGAGTTCAATTTCCTTTCAGAGTCCGTGGGAAAATATGTTGCATAAAGCTGTCTGATGTCAATTATGAAAATAAAAATAGCTGAACTGGTGAATTATGTTTCTCTTGGCTGTTTCACATACTGAAAAAAATATATATTATTTGAAAAACCTAGTAACTAAGATCTAACCCTAGTAAAAAATTAATAAATAAACGCCATAATTCACATTTATGAAAAGCTAAGTATACTGTTAACATAAAATATTTATTGACATACCACTTAAGACTTATATTTAATTATTTTTTTTATTGCACATTGCAGGTAATTTTTCTTAACATTTCTTATCTCACTTAAGACTTAAGATAAAGTTATTTATTTATTGTACATTACACTTTTGTTTTTACATTTCTTAATATTACGCCTAAAATGGCGTAAACTATCCCAATTTATAAGGATTGTATAATTTCAAATATCAGTCCTTAAATGCAAGGAGAGTATACTTTTATTAGCTCCACTATTATTATAGTATATTATATTGGTCTTGAGCACTACTTCTGCACAATTAAATTGCATTAAGTCATGGGACAACAAGTGCAAATGTATTATTTCTTAAAGATGGCCAACTAATGAATCCACTTCTCTATAGAGCATGTGACAAAACAGAGAACTGGAAATAATATTACAAATTTATAAGGTCAGTTGAAGCTAGAATAAGACATTTATGTCTACATGGTACATTTTATGTATGTCTGTTATGCTGTTATAAAAATCACTACATTGCAAGCTATCAAGAATTTCATCTTATTTTTGGCCATTTAAATAACAACATCTGCACCATATTGCATATTTTTTTCTTAGCTTGACTTCTTTAGCGGATTAACAGTATATGTATGTTGCTGACTAACTTTATGGGATGTCATTGCAATAGCTAAATGTGACCCAATTTACCTTTCAGGTGTTTTATTACTCATTGACAATTTGCTGGACAGTAATAAAGAACACTCATTGCAACTTAGTACATGTTAAATGTAACTACTAGCTACTTACAATGTTCATATTTACTTCAGGGTCCAGTCCTGCCTTGTCCTCAAAAGGTCGCCCGGACTGAATGAGCCCAAATGTAAGCAGAGACAACACCAGCCATGACATCTTTCTGTCAAACATTCATAAACAGAAAATTAGCATACAGGGCCACACTAAACTAAACCAGTGTTAAAAATCTGTGCTAATCTTCAGCAGACATAAACATTTCTAAACAATAGATTGTTTAGTGTTGCTCAACATATAACACGTCACTGTAGAGTAAGGGTACATGAAAATACAAGGTCAGTGTATCTAAAGCTTTGTTTGTTCAGATAAAACAAGCTGCAAAACAAACAATGCTGAACATCACTAATGTAGGCTACTGTATTAGGATAAAGTTATACGAGAGCAAAAACCAAATACAAAAATATTTTTGGAACATTTTATGCCACCAAAAATAAAGTCTATTACATCAAATATATTTGTCGCCAATGTATTTACGCACATTGTTGTTAAAGCAATGTTTAAATACTTAATTGTACAACCCTACGTTTTCACAAAACGAAAGCAGTTCACGTAGCACATCAGACTTGTTTTGAATGACAGGTAGCCAATGTATTTGACATACTGTAATAACAAAAGCACGAAAGTGAGTCGGTGCAAACAAAACTTCATGCCATTTCAAACACACTTCATCATACAAAAAATTCGTTTATTATTCAATGAGTCGCCACAACGTAATTCCTTGCAGCACATTACTAAACATGCTCGTTTTGAGCTAAATGAGAATAATGCAATGAGACTAATTTAATGTAGTGTGTTTATTATATAGTTATTAGCATCTGGTGATAAAAACAAGCTCTTAAGTAATTTAGTGAAACTCACCCAACTTCGGTTGAGACCTCCATAGCAGCGTAACGTTACTGAAATCAAACGCGTAGAGCCTTAGTTGACCACACTGATAGCAATGAAAATGCTTTAACATCAGCTGACAATGACATCATGACCTGATCACTGTTCTTAAACGCCTTTAATCAATCAGTCGCCCTCCTGAAGTACTCCACTGTTATTCAAATGTTTGTCAATTTCAAACATCGTCATTAGGTTACTTCAGGTTAATTCTTGATATTGTGTACATTGCACTGCTCCCTGGGACAATTAGGTTATAGTAATAAATATTTTAAATTGCTGTAAATGCAAAGAAGATTTTATAAATACATTGGAGTTCGTACACTGTCTTCAATGAACCTGTACATTTTTACATATAACTTTATATTATTATTATTATTATTTTGATGTTGTGCGCATACATATTAATCACATATTGAAAAACGAAGGGAATGTTTTGGTTGGCCAACTCAAACTTTTCAGCGTTTATAATTCTTAAAGAGACAGGGTGGTAAATTACATGTGACATTCAAACGAGCAAGCTCGCGTTGCTATTTTACGTAAGGAGTTGTTTATTTACATTTTCTAAGAATGTCTCGAGTTCTAATAGTTGGTGCTGGACTTACAGGCAGTTTATGTGCCTGTCTGCTGCGAAGGGAGCTGCCAAACAAAGTAAATATAGTTGTGTGGGACAAATCTCGGGGTGCAGGTTAGCATTTTATCTTTTTTCACTCATAGAATGTTTGTTGTATGTAACGTTACTGATGTGAAACACTGGAGTGTGTCTCCTGCATTTCACTCATTGAATTGGTGGTATATACAACTGTCATTCATTATGGCAGTCAAAAGTCTCAACACTGTTGTATACCGATGACCTGCTGATCTATAAAGGAGGAAGGTGAGCAGAAAATAAGCATAAATGACACTTCAGCATATACTCTTTAGCTTCATTATCAAAAAGTTTCCGGCGTTATGTTTCTTATTGACACAGAGCGTATTTTGAAGGGTTGTACATAAAAAAATAAATCAGGTAAAATTCACCTTCATGTCATTCGTAAAAAAATATTTTTTTAATTAAACATGAGCGATTTGTTAATTCAAAGTCAGTTTTAAAGTATTTCATATTCAGCAGTTTAATTCATGTCTTAAAGACACATCTTTTTTAACAGGCAAAATATTGAAATTTCTTCACATTTAAACATTAATCAACATACATAGAGAACATCGGATATGTTTAATAGAAGATTAAGGATTCTTGTTTCACATAAAAAATAAAATAAAATGCAACAACATTATTATTAAAATAAAAACATTATGGTTTTGCAACATATATAAAAAAAAACAAGCAAGAATAATCCCCAACATACAGGCCTACACATTTTATTATTTTACTGCAGTGAATTTGTGGTTTTGTATATTGTTCATAAAAAATTGACTATAAATGATAAATTAAGTTTATCATAGACAAAAAGTGAGACAAAGCGAGCTTCTCTAAAGTTTTTTTTTAACTCACTTGAAAGAATTTTATATTTACCAGTGCAACTGTACCGTAGGCCTCTATGTACTGCATGCCTATATACATTTTTGACAAGAGCTAATGAGATGTAAAATTAAGACCATGACGCAGTAGTAGTGTAATTACTGAAGTTTTATGTATTTACATTGATACTAAATTATAGTATATATAAAAAACCATAATTGTATTTGTCAAATTGGTTTGACCTGGTAATATTTTGAATAAATGGAGAAGTGTTTTTGCATTTATGTCATAGGGGGGAGAATGTCCACAAGCAGAAGTCCAGATGATACTTTATGCACAGTTGATCTTGGTGCTCAGTATATAAGTGCCACACCGTACTATGCTCGTATTCACAGCAGGTAGGCTACTTCTCTAAACTATATCTTTTCTGTTATAGTGTCCATCTCATTTTATGAGTTTAAAATTATAAAGGTTTTTGTTGTTGGTTTTGTTTTTGTGAAAATAAATATTTGTGTCTTGCAGTGACTAATGGTTTTTTTTTTTTTGTATTTTTAGTTTTTATGAAGAACTCTTAGCACAAGACATTTTAAAACCTCTCATTGCTCCTGTTGAAGGCATGATGTTAAAGCAAGAAGAAATCGTGAACTATGTGACACCCCGTGGAGTGTCCTCCATTGTCAAACACTATCTCAAAGAGTCAGGTAGATCATTTGTGTTTAACTATTTCTTCATGTTGTTTTCTTCTGGTTTTGATTTAAGTCATACTGAAATGCACTACTATTCAAATATACTCTGAATTTGAATTACATTAATTTCATACTCCGTATACTACAAATATATTTTCATATTTATGTACTTAATAAAATGGCATCCAATTGTACTTTTAGTATATTAAACTGGTATTACTTAAAGTCTGCTAACTTGGAAGAACAATAGTTCAATAGTATAGGGCTTTTCACACAGTGCTTATCTGCGTTCTAAACACCGCTTTTAACCCCGGGTAAAGACGCGTTTCACATCTGTAATTTGAAAGCGGTGTTAGCACTGCATTTTATCCGGGGTTATGAAACCCTGCTCCGGAGCAATGCGGTGCTCAGTTTGTTCAGTGTGAAATGGAGCAGTGTTTGCTTGTTGCTGCTGGACGCTTAGCAACAGACAGCCAATCAGAAATCAGCGAGCATTACGTCAAGTCGATAACAGGAGACTCGCGTGGTGTAAACAGCAGCCGGTGAGAAGTTAAAGTTTACGTCAAGAACTTTAAAAGTAAGAAATGTCAAAAGACGGAAAGCGTGTGAAATGGACTGATGAAATATTAAACTAAAAAATAATAAAAAATATTTAACTAATAAAAATATTCAAGACAAATTCAACGGCACGGTCAGAAACAACTGAGTGTTTAAAGAACTGACTGAGAAATTAGCTGGGTATCAACGAACTATTGTGTGCCTGCACCTTGCCGGACGTCCAATCAGGTACAGTAACACCGCAAATATGCAAATTAGAACGTAAACCCGGGGGTTTAGGAATGTGCAGTGTGAAACGACCATGGGTTAACAATTTCAAGTGTGAAAAGCCCTTTTAAATAGTTTGCATTTAAAAGGGCAATACTACACAATCCTAATTAAATGTGACATAAACGCGCATTTTAGGCTCATTAATAAGAAGTATGCATTGTGCACAAGTAATACTCAAAACAAAGTTTAATTAAAATTTTATATCACTAGGCCTTTTTTAAAATATATTTTAATAGATTGGAACTAATATGCTTAGTATGAAATACTTTTTTTTACTAGAAAAGGTTTGGGGTCACCAAGGTTTTTTATGATTATTAAATTAATACTTATTCAGCCAGGAGGCATTTAATGACATTATATTAAAATATAAAATAGTTAATTTTAAGTTACTTTTAATGGATTTACTGTATTTTTAATTAAATAAGTGAAGAGCATAATAGGCTTTGAAGCCATGCAAACTGTTTTCCATCAAAAATACTAGGCCGCTTTTTTTTTATAATAAAATGTCTATGTTTTATTTAAAACGTGTATTAAAATAGCAAAAATAACATTTGCTGCAGCGTTTTCCATCAGGGCAATTTCACACAGAAATGCTTTTTATATATTTACACAATCAGAGAAGCAAGACGGATTTAATAACCGATTTTATCGCTGTTCATAAAGCAGCTGTTTTTCATCAGCTGTTTAATGACAGAAATGTGCTGCCAGAAAAATTATTTTGGGGTCAGCAAGACCTGAATCATCCAGCTGTTGTTCCTTCTAAATGTTACCTTTCTAGAAATACATCTGATTTCCTAGAGAGAGCGCAGAAGAATTTGGCCAGATCGTGCAGGCTGATTTATGAACTCAGAGATCACGACTCTTAGTCAATAATCTGACTGAGTCTTAAAAAACAGTTCAGGATGTTTTGATATTGTGCTTGTGCTGGAACTAAGAACAGAAAGCTGCAGTCAGATGGAACTGCTTTAATGTGTGCAGCAACGTTGAGAACAACAGTTATTTAAAGATCAGCAAAACAGTAAGGGATTTACGTGAAAAGTGAATTATGTATATTTGCACTCTGTTTATCACCATTGCCCTGAAATTGATATCATAAACTGCTGTCAACATTGTTCTGTCACCTTGTGCCTTTTGTGATGAATGATGTGTTAATTCACAAAAAGGAATAGGCCTTTTTCCATCTAACTCTGGGATTGGGTTTCTTTTGACCATAGCTCTTATATTCTCAATGATTCATAATCCTTTCTGTCTGAATTTCTTTGCAATTCTTTCTTTCCCTGTTTTTCCTCTTTGTCTCATTTTACTTGTTTTGCTATGTGCAACATTGCCAAATGTGCTCCTCCGCACTCAAGCAGGAGCAGAGGTGCTCTACGACCGACATGTCACTCACATTCACCGGAAAGACACTGGCTGGGAAGTGTGTCGCAAGGAGGGAATGCCAGAGCGGTTTGACATTGTGGTTTTAACCATGCCAGTACCCCAGATACTTCAGCTGCAAGGAGATGTGGGATCTTGTGAGTACATTACCACATTGCCGCAAACACATATACTGTACACACACATGTTGGCATTAAAATGCAATGTGACTTTTGGTTTTGCAGTCAGCCTTTGTTTCAAGTATTCCCATGAAGTCACACTTTGTTATTTTATATAATAAAATATAGTAGATTTAACAGTCCTAATAAAGAAATATTCCCTTAACTGCAATGGACAGATGTATTTTTAGTTACAGAAACTAAATGACAGCAAATAAATTCATATTCAAAGCTGTTCTGGTTTACTAAACAGGGCAAATTAGCTTGAAGCCCTGTTCACTCCTAGAATAATATTGTTTGTTTATTGTATGCACATGCTCATCTGCCATTTAAAATATTAAGCTCCAGATAGCAGGATGGATTCTGATTGGCTGTCAATGTTTGTATCGTTCATCAGCTGGAAAGTTGTTTCCAGTGTGATTCCAGCGATATTGTTTCTCTGTGCCTTTATCGTTATAGTTGTGGTGTGAACTTTGCTACTCTTTAATAGAATAATTTAAAAAACTTTTATAATTTTTAAAATTATATAAATAATTTTTTATATCTTTTGGTGCTTGGAGTGAACGGAGAGCGCACTTCTGTAGAAGCTGTTTTTGTTTCTGTTTTTTTTTTGGTTTTTTTTTTTATAGTGTTTTATTTTCAGCAAATTGCATGTGGTCAAACCCATTACCAAATTTGTACACAGTTGTTTACCATAACAGGTGAGCTAAACAATTTCCTACATTCAATAATCTCAGATCTGCTTTCAAATGCCCGCATTGACCTCTCCTTTACATCCATTTGGACTCTTCTTGGGCCGGTGGGCTTCAGAGACCCCATGTCATCATCTTAAACTGTTTTCCAGCTGCCTCACGGCTGCAGGTTAGCATCAAGGTCCAAATTGGTATTCTCAGTATGACGTGTTTGAAATGGTAAAACATAAGTCCTTAGGTAGAAATATGGAAATGGAAGAGTCAGGTCTGGGCCTTCTGGGTTTTGAAGCTTCTGAGAAACTGTGAATAATGCAGGGTGTGAGGAAAAAGTCACAGGCTCAGAAAAAGAGCTGCATCGCAAATTAAGGGATGAATGAAAAATGGAATGAGACAGCTGAAAATGGTGGAGGAGCCGCTAGTGAAAAAACAGCACTCTAAATGGTTGTGGTGTCACGCACAGAGCAGCAGAAGTAGGGCAGAGGCGGATGGGTCTCTACACCGTTGATACGCTATGAAACAGCTGCACTGGAGCAGCTGAAAAATTAATCTGAAGTGGTCTGGATGGAGATGGAGGCCATGTGATTAATGTCACAGTGCAGTTGCACAGGACTCCACATAAATGAATGAAAGAAGAGGGTCGAAACTATAAGAGGTCTGTAAGATGTGAAAAAATGTAAAATCAAAAAATGAACCCACAAATTGTTGCCCAGTTTTCTTCTTAAATACCCATTGGGAGTTTTTTTTTTTTTTCATTGAGATTATTGTTTGGCAGGCTAAAGTCAATGTAGGCTCTCATTTAACTGCTTCTTCTGTCAAATCATAGTTATTTTAAAGCCACTTCAACAAGACATGACTTTTTGGATTCTTTTAAGTGTTATTCAGTTTTGTGTCTTGACTGGTTTTACTGTGAGAAAACCCATGTGTTCAGAAAAACACTGCTCCTGGGAGACATATTACAGCCATTTCTTGAAATTCCTTAAACCCTTCTGATCCTTTGTAGTGGGCTGTGTTTTTCATTTGTGACTTTTTTTCTTTTCTGCAAACATCTATGTTTGCCTAGAACATATCATATTCGGTTGGAGGTTTTGTAACCTTTTGTTACCTAGCTGAATCTATATTCTTTGTTTTTGTAATTTTAAGTAAATGAGTCATCTAGCAGAAGTGTACTTTATATATTTGGCTTCTTCATAATTTTAATTAAAGTGCCTTTGGGACTGATTTATTCCAGAGCTGATTGTCCAGAGCAGATTGCTTACATTTGTGTAATTTTTTAAAATACAGCATAGCCCATGTCACATATACAATTATTCCATATTTTGGGGCAAGTAAGATTATATTTATTTATTTAAAAAAGTCCATTATCATGGTTTACACAAAAATATAAAGTAGCACAACATGAATAAATTACCATTTAAAATGTATATGTAAACTAGAACAGTATATATTTCACAATATTGCTGTATTACTGCATTTTTCATTTTTCAAAAACATTTTTTAAAAACCCCCAAACCCTTAAGTTATAGTAAAAGGTCTAGAAAGGTTGAGCTTTATATTTTTAGAAATTATGGTACCAACCAACACATAGATAGAGCGTGTTAATTTTTTCTTCATTGTCCTGTTTGCCATGATGTCACTGTGTTAGTGTTTCTATTTGTAGTGGCGTCGGTTGGACAGTTGGGGGCAGCAGGCAGGTATGAGCCCACTGGCACTTGCAGAGATGCAATCTGGAAATAATTTCACAGATTGGAGCTGCATGCTCAAAAAGAAAAAAGAAAAAAGATGCCTCGCACTTTAAGCTTCATCTCAGCATGATTCCACAGAAGTGTCTATTGACCTCAATTTTAGGTCTAATGTGTGTGAAAATAACGATGAAAGCAAATCATTTGAATTGTTTTAAAGCTGTTTTTACAGGTTAAAAGAATGACATAAGCAACTCTAACACTAAATTAAGAGAATATGTTTTGCTTCTACTTTTTATGCTTTCATTCACAACCAACATGTGTACATCCTTGCCCTCAGATAGAACAAGAACAGCCTCAGAAAAAGAATCTGTAGATAATAATAAAAAAGCAACAACAATGATTATATTTTACATCGAGACTTGCAAAGATATTTATTGTAAGTTGTATTTTTGATTAAGTAGAAAATTCTTCAATGCAGCAGCGTAGTGCTTCATAATCATCATAATGATTAATATTCCACATGAAGATTGTGTATTCTTGGCTTGTGTATTATAGAAAAAATGGAAATATGACACTTTATTTATTCATTTTCTTTGCATACACTTTCACAGGATTTTCAGTGGCTGTTCTTGAACAGTTCTTTATATGGCTGTGGTTATACAGTATTAGCAGAATAGCCATAGAAACTGATGAAATCCAGAACAGCTATATTTCTTTTAACCTGAATGCATTTTACAATCTCGTTCTATGGACTTTGGTTTTCCCAATGGCTTTCCATGTGCAGGGGAAATGAGGAGGAAATGTGAGCGTGTATCATTTGCAAAAGATGAATGAACTCTATGCGTGCTTCTGGGATGTGGCGTGCCTGATGTGGATCGGAGCCCTCCCTGGACTTGACTCTGATTTGTTTCCTCTAATATATTACTGAACATTTTGGGTTAGTGGTTTGACTGGGGTTATGGAACATACGTTTGGACCAGAGGTGCTTTTCCAACTCTGATGCATTCGGTTGCAGCCCACCTCCTGACAGTTTCTGCTCGCTTCTTGGCCAGAAATTTCCCTCCTTAATGTTTGGATGTTTTTCATCACATTCTGCAACACTTTCTTCCTTAATTCTTTCATTGTAGCTGTCTGCTGTCACTGACATGTTCCACCAGCTGCCAGAAATTAACATGAGAGAGTGGAATGCAGCTTTTGCAAGCGCTGGCACAGTCCCTTTGAATTGGAGTGACATAACACGTTTGAGTGCTCTCAGACCTCTGATTTCCTCCATAGTAACTCCACAACCATTTCAGGGATGTGTTCTAGCTTAGGAAACATGCCACACACATACTGTACACACACACACACACCTTAATCCTGCACGTGTACTTAAACAAACTAGGGAGTGTGCATTTTTTAACATAAAACACTGGGTCTGGCACTTTCTGCACATCAGAGGATGTAATCTATGACAGGTGGTTGGGCCTGTTCTCCAGCAACGCACTAAGGCTGAATAAGTACATTTCAAAATTAGAATCTGATCAGCATTCACTTCCACTTTGGCAGGCTTGCTTAAGCCTATGCAGAACCATTTCTGCTTTTGTGGTTAAAGACAGAGAAGACTCAAAAGAGGAAGTTGACCCAATGCCTACAAAAACGGTTTAGATTTTCTGCTCTTTCTCCAGTGTTAAATGCTGAGTAAATGCTTCCCTAACCATAGTATTGTTCATTATATACAGCACTAGCATTGTTTTCACATCTTTTCTGTTTTCAGAATTGAAATAAGAAAAGTTTCTTGAGCACCATAAGTGGCACAGGTAGATTTGTAACAATAGCCAACAATACATTGTATGGGTCAAAATTATTGATTTTTGTTATATGCCAAAAATCATTGGGATATTAAAATGCTCCATGAATATATTTAGAAAATTTCCTACCCTAGATACAATAAGAACTTAAGATGCATTGCTTCATTTGAACAATTTAAAGGTAAATTCTAAATATTTACTAGTTTACTAGCACCCAATAGTATCTTGGCCAAATATTGTAGTATCATAACAAACCGTATGACAATGGAAAACCTAGTTATTCAACTTATTTGTAAATCTCAATATTTTTTATTTTTTTTTTAAATGTACCCTTATGGCTGATTTTGGGAGTAATGGCTCCTCATAATTTCCCATCAAAGTTTAAAAAATGTAATTTTAAAACATACTATAGTAGAATATAATCATTTTAAATTGTACAGTTATACAAGACTGTTTCACAATATTACTGTTTTTATTGTATTTTTCTTCAAATAAATTGTTTTGCATACAGTACAACACTTCTTTCAAAAACATTATCATATTTTACAGACACTTTTGAATTTTAATAGAGTACTCTTCTATCTGCTCGTTCTCTTCTGTGAAAGTGGGCATATTTCTTTTTAGACAGTTTTTAAAAATTGATTGATTGATCAGTTGATTGTTATATATTGTCTTCATGATTCCAAGCAGTTTTACAGTCACACTCCGTCCAAAGTTTACGTTCCCCTTTCAAGTGCTGACTGACCACTTTTAACCTCTTTATATCATATTAAAGCTGTAAATCATAACTCTTGATTCACTCAACTGCAATTTATGGGCAACTTCTAAATGCATTTATGCAAACTGCATCTTGATATTTAAGGATGACAAAGGCTATATTGATGTCTGCATATAGAAGTCACTGACTCAATTTGCCCGTTCTGTTACTCTCAATGAGTGATGGTGTGCCCACACCCTTTCCTATTGTGTGCTTTTACTTCCTGTCCGGCCCGTGCGCAGGTCTGTCAGGGCACACTGAACTTAGCAAGCCTTTGTGCCTATAAGTGATTACGTCATTGTGCTGAAATAGGGCATTTTTGCAGCTAACCTCCATGTGGCCGGCAGTTACTCGTGCAGATCTTTTCCACGGCCCAGATCCCCTGACAGCCTTGAAACTCTGCTGATGTTGAGAAACATGATTCTTCATTTCTAATGAAATTAAAGCTCTATTTTTGGCGGTCTCTCTCTCTCTCATGTGGTAATCAGTCTCCCTGGCTGCATTATTTGATTTGGGGTCTGGCTGTGCAAGATAGGTAGCGTGCTGGTTATTTTCCTTTTTTCCAGTTGCCTTTAAAGAGCAGTTGTTAATCAGCAGATATCATAAACAGGATGACAGGATGCGTCGTTAAACCTAAAACGATGCTTCTTTTGTTCCCCGCCACCATACATAAATGCCAAAATTTTCTTTTGGCTAGCAATTACCTTGAGCTCCTCCCGTGCTCAGAATACAATAAATGTGTCAAGTTACATCATCCTCCTCTTGGTTAGAGATTCTCTTTTTGTCTCTCATCGAGTGGCTGTCTGGGTCTGCTGCTTTCAAGTCTGGAGTGATGTAATCCCTTGTTCTGACTCCTGACAGAAAGGCACGCTTATTTCCCCTGCACTGCCTGGGCGTTGTGCGCTAAATGGATACTTAGTCCTCCTCTCTCCACAGCTTTCTCAAAGGCACTCAGGAGACCAAACAATAGAGGGATAGCATTTTTTTTTCTTCTTCTCATCACTCTCTCTCTCTCTCCCTCTCTTTATAATTGGGTCGCTTAACCCTGTCAAAGTAGCGTTTGGTTTGTTGTTGACAGTTGGTGTGGTACCTTTGTTCTGTGAGTCACCTTTTGACGCGACAATCAATCAATCACTTTTATTTATATAGAGCTTTTAAAAATACAGTTTGTAGCAAAGCACTGAACATTATCAAATAGGAGAACAGAGTGATGGTAAAGTATAATGATGAAATTTGATTTATCAAATGCAGACGGTCTTTGTAATCAACACGACGATAATCACTAGAAATTTTTAATTTTGAATGAAAATAATGGTGGGTAGTGCTAAGAAAAATGTGTTTTACCATTGTTGAATAAGCAGTTAAATTAGCTTAATATGTCAGAATAAGAATGGAAAATAAAAAAAGAAATCATTTATCATAAAAAAAAAAAATGGGCAATGCTTAAGTAAATGACATCAATTGACATTCAAAACAGTTGATTTTTAATTCATATTCAAAAGTGATTGTCAAGCAGTGCGCAATTGTGTGCAATAAATACTGCATGTATAAATATGAAATATAATTAAAAATGTATATTTCAACTGATCTTTCTTGTCTACTTTTAACTTTATCTTAGTCGACATCATGCATCAAAAATGCTTGTCTTGAAGTTCAGTCATAAGTTGTTTTTTTTTTATTATTATTATTTAAAAAAAGGCAAATGTATAAGAAAAGCAGTTTGCCAATGCAAACCATTTTTAAATTGTAATTAACATTGTAAACATAATGTTTAATGAATGTCTTTGTATTTGTACATTCTAGTTTAAGTTTTTTCATACAGGTTTGGTATGGGATTTGCATACGAGTTAGAAGCGAGTTAGCATTTTTAAGTAAACTATTCTCTTAATTAAATCATTTTAAAGATTAGATGAAACAGAAGTAGTGATTATCTTTTCTTTGTTTTGATGTATATTCCAGTGAAGCTTCTCAAACAAGAAAAAATGTAGGGCGGGATTTAATTTGGTTCATCGGAAATTGATTGGATCTTTTCATCATTGTCATTTGCTTTTGCTGTGATCTCAAGTGGGTGGCAGGTTGTCAGAGACACACATCATCAGAGAAGATAATAGATGTCGTTGCGAGAGACAGAGGAAGTAATTTTGATAAAAGATTACAAGAGTGCATGATAAAACATTAATAATGTGCACAGATAAATCATGCATAATAAACTAAGTATAAATAAATAAATTGCAGTAACACATAAGAAAATAAGAATTGTCCATTTTTATTTCATGGAGATTCATAAATACATTTTTTTTGTCAAAGATTAATTAATGATTTATTTTCTATTTTAATCAATTAATAAACAGATTTTTTGTTTCAAGTGAAACTCCAACTCTATATAACAGAATTTGTTTAAGGATGTTAACCATAACATACATACATAACAACATGTTTCTGTTTTTTGCATGCATTTCAATGTGTCTTTAAACAAACCTCATTCAGGAAACTCTGCGTAAAAAGAGGAAGATGTAAGGTGCACAAAGCTCAAATTAGAGTCACACCCAGAAAAGAAGATACCATAGTCAAGCATGTGAGAAACTGAGCCCAAACCTCAGAGTTGCGAGTGTAAAATCCTCTGCTGCCTGAAGAGGCTCACTCTGACTTCAGAGGCTTGAGATAATCTCACCCCTGGTGTGCCAAGAGCAAATGCCATTTTTGGGTAGTGCCATGATCTGTATTTGGATTAGAACAGAAAATGAATGAGCAGTGAATTGCTCTCTAAATTAAGAGGAATTTGTGATGCAGAGAAAGAGCTTCTTTTGACAAGGCCGGGAAAGGCTCTGGCTAAGTCGTGCTCCTAATAGCAGTTCCCTTGCCAAGCCATCTTAAATCTGAAATGATCTTTTATGAGTAATGGCTTCGTCTGTTTCATCATGCACTCCCGATTTAACTTTAACTATACTGCACAAAAAAAGAAATGTGAGATACTAAAGTGTTATTTTTTTCCGTTTCAATACAGGAAGAATGTGTGTTTTACACTGATTAGTCATACATTTGAGGAAGCTCGTAGTAACACATTCTTATAAAGTTAGTACACTTCCTAGTTAGTACAAGACCCATCTTAAAATGTACTTGCTGGCCAATCCTGCCTTAGCGACTGTTGTCAAGTGCTTTTTTGTCAAACAGCCTATTGTTGTTTAAAAAAAAATGCTTGATTTAAGCATCCCAAATTCATTGGTAAAATATGCCACTCCCCAATTTGTTTTAATTACATTTAACTCATGGTAGTAAAATGTAAACTACTTTGTAATCATAATTTGCATAAAAAGGAGTAAGAGTAGCCTATTCATTTAATATGACCTCAAAACAATCAACATATAGTGCATGATTTGTAAATTAATACATTTTGATGTTTGTATCACATAACCAAGTCCAAATGTGTTTGTGCTTTTTGATGTAGCAAACCTACCGCAATTTGGATATGAATCTGATATGAGTCTTACCATGGGTACGGAAAGTATTCAGACCCCCTTAAATTTTTCACTCTTTGTAATATTGCATATTGCCATTTGCTAAAACCATTACATTTTTCCTTATTAATGTATATCCAGCACCTCATATTGACAGGAAAACAGATTTTTTTTGCATATTTATTAAAAAAGAAAAACTGAAATATTCCATGGTCTTAAGTATTCAGACCCTGTTCTGTGACACAAATATATTTGACTCGGGTGCTGTCCATTTCTTCTGATCATGCTTGAGATGGTTCTACACCTTCATTTGAGTCCAGGTGTGTTTGGTTATACTGATTAGACTTGATTAGGAAAGCCACACACTTAGGTTGTTTCTCAATGTCAAGGATACTTCCTTGGCAGGACTGGTCCTTCCAAGTCACTTCCTTCAGAGGCTAGGCGAGGCT
>JAUCNO010000082.1:6369704-6380068 GCA_032353835.1 Enteromius viviparus | reverse complement strand
CGTTATCGTCATGAAAAAAAGTTGCGTCAACGAAATGATTTCGTCATCGTCATCGTTGACGAAAACAACACTGGTTTAAAAATAATTTAGCATGTGCGCTATCCCACACCCTCACGCCCATAAGTGTGCTAAAGTTCACCACAACATATGCCGACCCACCAGCCGTATCACATTATTAGCGTCAACCTCAGTATTGAAGTGCATTATAGAACAGAATGCAACTTATTGAGTGTATTTTTATTTATTTATTTATTTTTAAATTCACATTATTAAATAGATGTCATGGTTGACACATTTATTGGGAAAATCAAGTCCTCCCTAACCCCTACCCAATACTTTATTTTCAAATTTTTTAATATTTATTTCATTTTTACTTAAAATAAATGCTTTTCTGATGTTATTTGAAATTATAAAAGGGAGAAAAAGGGGTTGTGTGCTAAGAGGGGGTCTTCATGGCATAGCCATGAAATGACAGTGGGAAGTGATCCGTAAAATGATTTTGCAAACGCTGCCATAGCTATAAAGTTTGTGTAAACTCGTCTTTCTTTATATAGACTCTTAAGCCATTTCTGTCAAATTGTGATGTGCCTTAGGATATTAACGTTAATTAAAAAAGCTAACAACCATTAGTTTATGGAAACTTTATTAATGAAAACGCTTCCATCCACTGGGTGTAGGCTATATACGGTAACAACTTAATTATTTTATGTGTAAAAATTTTAAGTAATATAAAAAATGAAAATGTAATACTAAATCAGATTTTATATTAAAATGTTCTATATGTAGTTAAAATGCGATGTAAAAAAGCTTTTTGCGTATTGGTGGTCATGTCAGCAGCGATAACGTATAGCTAAGAGCCCTTCAGACCAACCTTACAACAAATGACTTACAGAAGGTATGCTTAACTAAGAAGGTTTTGGAAAACAGGCGTTAAATATAAGGTACGTCTTAAGGAACAACTTAAGAACGACGTAGCATTAAGGTGGTTTCGGAGAACGCGTCCCTGCACTTCCACCTTGGACCGTTTCTGGTGTGCAATACCCTTGAGTTGTTCTAGCTGCAGCATGACGTGGTGCTGCATTTCCCGTCCGGTGTGCAAACCCTTTTAAAAGGTATTCTGTGTGAACAGTAGACTGTGAGGCAACTCACTGGTTTTTGATAGCATAGCTCATATGCATTCTAGATGCATGTGTTTGTCTGTGTGTGTATGATATTTGTGTGTGCAACTAAAGAAAGCTTTTGCTTTTGAAGCATTTGCATGTGATTTTTGTTTGTGAGTTTTTCCTCACCAAGTCTGTGTCAGTTCATGACTGAGTATCTGCGGGAGCCCGGTGGAAATAGTCTCGTGAAAACAGCCTCTGCACCTGTCACCTTTCATCCACTCCAGTATTTCCGAGGGCAACATCATAATTAGGGGAGCTGTTAAATTTTGCATTCTGCTGCGCTGTTCTTTTTGGGCCGACACGCTCCTTCTAGCCTCCTCAGCCTTCACGCCGTCATGCTTTAATCTTCATTTTCATTTCTGTAATGTGTTTTGCTTGTAGTTCCAGTAAAGTAGGTCTGAGTCTGATCTCACAGAGCACCCCAAGCTCTCTTTGAAAACTTTTTGGCAGGCCGCTAATGATAAGCTATTACTGTGTTCCTGAACGTCTGGCGAGAAACCCATTTGTGCCGTACAGTAAATGTGGAATGAGCTAGATCTGGGCCGGATGATGGTTTCCCAAAAACAGAACTGGTTCATAATTGATATGAATTGGATTACATATGGAGTCTAAAACTTTCTTACCAAAATGTCAAGGAAAAAGTATTATTCAGAGAGGATTTGTTCTTGATATTATGTTTAAGTTATAGTTATGAATATAGAATGTCTGTCATTTCATGTACTTGGCCATATTGGGATCGCTGTCGTTAATACTAATGTGTCTTGGATGTGGGCGTTGCAGACGTTAATGTTTTCTGGACGTGATTAATTGTCTAATTAAAACATCATGTATATAATTAAAAGAGGAAATTGGAGGAATAGTTCATTCAGTAATGAAAATCCTGTTATTTTTACTCACCTTTATGTCCCTTCTAAAGGGTCTGACTTTTTTCACCTGTGGAACACAAAAAGAGAATTGTGCCAGCTTGTCCCTATGGGAACTGGGTCTTAAAGCTTAAAAAAGGCTGCAAAATGCCATAAATTCTAAAACATAAAATTGTAAGGTGGTCCATACAATTTGTGTGCTATATTCAAAAATCTTTTGAAAGCATATGATAGCGATTTGTGAAGAACAGACTCACTGCAATCCTTTTTTCTAGCGAGCTGCTGCAAGTCATTGAATTACACCCGAGTACCAAGTCAGTCAAATTTGTGAAAGAATTATTCAGGTTGGATTTGTGAGCTATAGCCAGTGAAAAGATTGGACTTCTCAAGGACAAGCTGAATGAAGCATATTCTATATGATTAAAGTAAAAGAGCTTTTATCCTACAAAATGTTTTTATTTATGAAATCTCAGTCAGGTTTGAAATTGCAGTATATAAGTGTGGTTGAAAACATGAAAAAATTATGCTGGGATTTGTTTAGTCAGACATGATAAATTAATTACATAAGTGTAGGGATTACCCAGTTTTATTACTGATGTGGAGTGTACATTTAGTGAACATATTTAGCAAAAATACCATTCATTCTGAATGGATAAAAAATAAAATAAATACTGACTCCACTTTTAATTCATATGTAATTCATTTATCTTGAGTCAGGCAAAAGAAAGCAGTTTCCTATTTGCCCTGTGAACTTTGTGACAAGCTCTTCCCCACCAAGAAATAAGTGACTCAACCAGTGGGCACAGTGCCAGCCCTCTGCCCACGCTCCACGACCTCTCTCTCTCTTGTGCACAGTCACATTCTGGCACATGCACACTTACAAATAAACACTGAAACCCTTTTTTTTTTTTTTTTGGAAAAAGGAAGGTCTCTCTCTCACCCTCTGCTTCTCCTTTTCCCCTCCTCTCTGCATGGCGCTGTGCCAAACACGTATATAGTCTGACTGCTCTGCAAACGGAAAATGACTGTCTCTGTGTTTCAGCCCAGTACTGATATTCATACTGGTCAGCCAAAGACAACCTTGATTGGTTAAAACAATGATTTCAGCTCTTATCACTTATCACAGGTACACTAAGATCTTTTTACAGAAATAACACTCCATGATTGTGAAGTTAAGACTTCCATTGATGCATTTGGCTGATATAAAGTGAAATGGGAAAGTTATGTGGAACTCTCTTTGAGTTGAAATGCTTCTAAACTCTTACATAAGCAAGCAAACGCACTGAAAAAATGACTTCCTCTTTCCCTCGCTTAAACCATGCCAGGTTTGCAGCTAATATCTCAGACCCTTTCCTGCATCCTCAAACAGTGTGTTCTTATTGCGTATTGTGTATTTCATATTTGTCTATTATGCTATTTAGATGTAGTCAAACACCTAATTAATAAACAAAAAAGTCAATTTTGGAAGTCTATTCCAAAAAAGTGAATAAGGATGCACTAAATTGATTTAAAATGATTGACCTTTACATGAACAAAGATTCTATTTCAGATAAAAGCTATTCTTTTGAACTTTTCCACAACAATATTGTGCAGCACAACTATTTTCAACATTAATAATAATATCAATAAAAATAAATTTGTAAATGCTGCCTTGGTGAGCATAACTTTCTTTCAAAGACATTTTACAGTACCTATACATTTGAATGAATGATATATACAGTAATTTCCATGGAATAATTTTATTTTGGACAAGGATTTATATCTTTTCATTTTCTATCTTTCTATCATTCATTCAACAGAGGCATTTGATTTCTCCCATGTCCCTCTTCTGTTGACAGTGGACCTTTGGCAGTATTTTTTACAGGGTTTTAACACTTGAAAATGTAAACCTAAGGCCATTCTTAACTTTATCTAAAATTCTCTTGCGCTGTATATTAAGTCAATAACATACGTTGGTTAAAACTTATAGTGTAAAACAAAACCCTTTTTACTCTGTAAAAAACAGCTCTGTTCACACAAGTTCACAAAATGTATTAAAAACACTGCCAACAAATTTATGTTCAAACAACATGTAGAAGTGATTTTTGCTTCCCATGACCCCTATAATATTTGCTTGTCCATCTGTTGGAAATGTTGCCATGTAGTTTTGCTCAGGTTATCTGGTCTTCTGTTCAAAAACTAAAACTTAAACCTACTGTACTGTCGAGTTTAGTAGATGCTGTTAGTTATAAAATTATCTTCATTTATTATTCCTTAAGGCATTTTATTCACAACTATACTTTCAGGAATACTCAATTTCTTTATTAGTCCAATATTATTTAAAGGCATAAGAATAACATGTGAATGTGATTTGCTAGAACTTTTCCTCATTTATTCCAACATTTTTGCCATGTATGCCAGTGGTCATGATTTAAATGGCTCATCGTTCTCTGTTAGTCCATAAAACTTTACTAAACAACATAGATCTTACTGAAATATAAGGCACCTCCCCACAGGTGATTCATAAAGTCAATGTGTTACCCTGTGAATCTGCCAGAGGCTTTAATATTCCGTTTTAGCTAGTCTCTGTGGTCTTATTCAGACCTAGCTCTCGTTCCTCAAGTGTTAATCAATGATGGCTTTCAGCATCTTCATCCTACTTAAGAGTCTTTGGGCCAAATCACTCCAGCTGCTCAAACACAACCCCTATGTTTATGGAGCCTAATAAAGCACGATTTCCTCCAATCATTTTAAATATGTGTTTTAAAACAGTGTCATTACAGAAATGACTACACTATGTGCAGGGCTAATATATCAGGCCTGGTCTCAGTCATAGGTTGTGTCTCTGGCAATGGGCTTGGCCTGTAGAGCATTAGATCATGGGATTCGGTGTGCCCATAGATGATATCACTGAGAAACTATCGTCTGGAGAAGAGAAAGCTGGATACTAACACTTAGAACTACTCACGCTAACCTGTTACGAATAACAATTAAAGTTGGTCATATCACATTCACAGTGAATATGAAAGAGCTAGCTTGAATTATTAAAGAAATTATATACTGTAATTCACAGCCAAAAAAATATTTATTTTGTCATCGGTTAATAAATCCAAACTGGGTATGGACACAAGACATTGTCATTTTAAGAGGTTTCACTGTGTTTTCCTTCCATGGGATCTAGACCCTTATTTCTTACTCCTTTTAAATTTTCTTTCTTTAAACTTTCCTCAGTGTTCTTTACTGTTGCACACAATGTGGGATCTGTGAATGTTTGTGAATGGCTTTATAAGCAGCCACATGTGAGCTTGATGAACCGTGTATATCTTTGTATCAGCTTTGAAGAACTGCGGACCTTCTGTGGTGGTGCACACTAGTGTGCCCTTTGGCATCCAACACCTGGAGGAGGAGAAGGATGCAGTGCAGCCCATCATCCTGGAAGAGCTGGAAAAAGTGATGCCAGAGCTACCTCAACCTGACAGCATAAAGTGTCAGAAGTGGAGATACTCACAGGTTAGACGACATTAGTCTGTGTTTGAGAATTTGACTAACAAACTCAAATGTACACTTCAACTCAAAAGTTTGGAATCAGATTGAAAGAAATGAATACACACTCTTTTCGCTTTTTTCAAACTTTAATTACTTGGCCTGAAACAGAGTTTTTGATATTTAAAGTCAGACTTTGACTTTAGATATCTTGAAAAATAGGCTTATAGATTCTTAAACTGGGACTCTGAAAGTAGTACCATAATAAAAAGCATTATTTAGTCAGTATTATCATCCCCAATTCCGTCCCATCCTAGGTCAGTCCTTTATCATTCATATATAGTTCATTATATTTAGATCACCTCATTTCTTTGAGTTATTTAGCTACATTAATAATTATCTTTGTAAGGGTTCACTGTAATCTGTGTGTGGATTTTTATATATATATATATATATACAGCTCTGGGAAAAAAATAAGAGACCACTGCAGAAAAGTTTTATTCTTAAAACTGTTAATCTTATCAATGCACCACCAATACAAATCAATGCATGTTTGTTTCATTTTTTGTGAACTGTGTCTTTGAAATATTAAGTATAGAAGCAACTTGACACTCACTGAATCCTTGTGCCAGTAAAGCTAGGATTGAGGCCTTTTTTCTTGATTTAAAACTTTTCTTTTTACTGGTTTTGGCAGTTTTTACTGTTTTTTTATACTGTTTATTTTTAAATTTCTAATTAGTGCAAATAATAGAAGCCTCCCTTCTATACAGCAGAAGACATTCATTTTTAATCAAACCAGGCTGATAGTGTCTTCAAATCGCTCTACTGAATGAAGAGAATCTTTTACTCTGTAATTTTGTCCTTTTTCCAACAAAAACATTTAAACTAAAGGGGATTTACTCAAGAAGCAAAACTGCAAAACATATTAAGATAAAAAAAATACCTTTTTTTTCTTTGAAAGGCTCAGTTTGTTAGGATTCTGCTTAAAGCAATAGTTCACCCAAAAATTAAAATTCTGTCATCATTTGCTTACCCTCGAGTAGTTTGAAACCTGTATGAATTTCTTTGCTCTGCCAAACACAAGGGAGAATATTTTGAAAAAGGTTTGTAACTTGGCTGTTTTGGGTCAACATAGGAGTAAAATATAATGGGAGTCAATAGTGACCCAAAACAGCCTGTAATCTGACAGAATGCCTTTAAAACAAGTAATAAACTTAAAGACACATTACCTGTTTATTATCATGTGTATTTTTGCTTCTCTAATAAGAAATAAAGTTTATTTTACCAGAAAAAAGAAAAATACAGGAAAAGCTAGTTTAACTTTTTAAAGAGGCTTGATAAATTCACACACATAGAAATCCATACTCTCTCCCCACTCACTTGGCTCACACACAATCTTACAGTAGTACTTTATGCGTTCACACACTGTGTGGGACTGCGCCCTTTCTTGCACAGTTGCATTCTCTCTCTCTCTCTTTCTCTCTCACTCTCTTTCACACACACACACAGAGACGTTCTCTTTCGAAGCCCCCACACTCTCAGCTCCTCTGTGACACACAGCACTGGGCCTCAGTTTGAGGTCAGAGGACATAGAACATCTGTGTGGGAGCGCTAAGCTCGCTGAGTGCCAGAGAGTGGGCCAAGGCCCGTTTAGACTGCAAATGCGGGAACACAACACTTACTCACACATGCACAAACATATACTCAAACACACACCTGTGCACGTGCCAGTTCCTGGTCAAACACACAGAGGGCATGGAGCAGGAGTCGGTCTTAAAGTCATTTGCCACATCACAGTTTGCTGAGCATAAACCGACAACACACACTCGCACTCACCACATGTCAAAGTCATTGACTTCTCTGGACTCTAATGGCTGGAAAGACTCTTCATGAGTCATGACTTTCAATCTACTGTAAATGTAGACTGCTTTTTTTAACAGACACTACATTGTTGGAGCACAGAACATGTGCATTCCTTTTTTATCACTCATGCATAATAATACATAACTTCAATTCATAATTAAAAGGCATGGTAGATTATGCACACACAACCTCAGTCATTAATATCTTGTGTGGTTTAGGTGTAACGTTTATATAATTAAAAAAAGTTTGATTTATCATGATTAAAAAAACCTGTATTAAGTAATCTGCTATAAAAAATATATATCCAGCGATATTGCATTGAAACAACAATATTCATAATAAGTAGTGTTTAAAAAATAATAATTAAAAGAACAAATAGTAATACTAATTTACCATAACAAAAGTAGTTAAATAAGGTCTCAAAAAAAACAAGTTACAGCCATACATATCACATGTAGGACTTTTTTCGATGTACTGTAGTCTGGATTTTATTTTCCTGTACATCTCATAGTTTTATTTATGAGGGCAAAGGCCTTAGCTTCTACCAAGTTATGTGGGAATTTGTGCCAAAATATTAGAGTTTATTGGACATATAATCTTTAACACCACCATCACAAAATATCTAAAAAAAAAAAAAAAGTCAAACCTTTTCTTCCCTTTTTAAAATTGATAAGCTTTTTTTTATTCCTGTTGGAAATACATGACTATACATTTACCATATGTTGGCATTTTAAACAGATGTGCAACCCATTTTTGGGTCACTGCTATTAAAAAAAGTTGCCATGACTATTTTATAACTTAAAGGGTTACTCCACCCCAAAATGAACATTTTGTCATTAATCATTTAGCCCCATGTCATAAAAGCTTCCTTCATCTTTGGGACACAATTTAAAGGGTTATGCCCAAAGATTTTAATTCTGCCATTAATTACTCACCCAAATGTCATTCCAAACCCATGAGACCTTCATTCATCTTCCGAACACAGATTAAGATATTTTTATGGCCACAAAGTTATCTAGATCAAGTAACATATAAAAAACACTGGTTAAACAGTCTGTGTGACATCAGTGGATCAACTTAAGTTTTGCGAGGGGACAGTCAAAAGTCTCCTGGTTTTAATCCAAAATATTATAAATTGTGTTCAAACCAAACTTTTATTTGCTTGGAATGACATGTGGGAAGTGATTAATGACAAAATTTTCATTTGGGGTAGAGTAACCCTTTGGCTGTATATGTGAAAACTGCTGGTTCTACAGCTCCTACAATTCATGTACAACTTGGGAACAGCCCCTTAATTCAAGTAAGGAGTAGTTAATAGTTGTTTTCTTAAAGGTGTAAATAATGACAAAATGTTTTTTTTTCTTTATGTATTTCCAAGCCTTTATGACCGACCTTTCGTTTAGAGGTGAATTATTCTGTTAGGAGTTTGTCACAGTCAGCCTCTGCAGTTTGATGCACCAAAGTTCTGACACCCTGCATCTTTAATGTCTGAATGTACAACAGAAGAACGCAGAGTGAAGTAGATTTAAGGAGGTTAAGGAGTTCAGCCTTTCTTACTTCAGCGCACCTCTTAAATAAACCAAACAATTTGTTCTTGGCCATGTTTCAGACCAAACGTTTATCAATTGATTTACACACAGATTACCATTTAAAGATACAAGAGGGGAGGTGGAGTTTGGACAGAATGATGATAGTGCTCCGTCTGTAAGATGCCTTGTGAAAGCCTAGGAAATGGACACTATTTCCTTGGCTCTAGTGCGTTGCACCTCGATGTTTATCTGAGGCTTTGTAAAAGCCGAAGCCTTTGTAATGGGCCGTGCAGGGAATGTGTTTACTCTCCGTAGTCATTTACATGCTATATTTCTACATTTAAACATTGTACAGAGACACTGTTCTAGCTGTGGCTCTTTTCCAGTTATGTGCAAACGTGGGTCAGATTTACAATGAGGATCTGAATCACTGACTGCTGACTTTAGAATGCATACATCACTTTAATGAGCTACAGAGGCAGTTTATAAAGAAGATCAACCTAGATATATAGTTTACAGTGCAACTTGTCTGTACTCTGTAAATATTAATATATAAAAAGCTACAGAGTTACAGCAAATTCAACATATACAGAGCTGCAAACTAACTTTCAAATGCTTAACTTTCAATAACTTTCAGATGCCTAAAATACCTTAATTACTTTGGAATATCTAACTTCCAAATGTCTGACTTTCAAAAAAAAATATGCTTCTAATTTTTTACTTTCTAAAAACTTTTTAAAAACTTTTTGTGTTTATTTTACTTACTTATTTTACAACCCAGGGCTTTGACAAACTTTACTCGTCTAGTTATAAACTGGGTTACACACAGGTCACACATACCATGTGCTCTTTAAAACCCACAACCCACAGACAGTGAATATCATCCAAATTCTGCTCGTTTTACCATCAAAGTCTATTCTTGACTCTGGTTGACCCAATGAAGGCGCCTACACTGCTATTAAAAGCTCTATATTTAACCAAATATATTAACAGCCCTTACCCTCCCCCATCTCTTGTGAAAATGTCTCTTATGAGGAAACAAAGCAACAGAACAAGCAGGGGCATCATGCACCTAAATCCTGATAGTCTAGTGCTGTCATTTTGTAGTATGCGTAGTTGCATACTCAGTCACCACCCAGATTTCATTGATAGATAATCCTTGGTTTCATTTTTTTTTTAGAAAGTGAGATGCTTAATTCATCGCTTTAAAATACAATATAAATTATATTTATAAATACACAAAAATATACAGAGTACACATACTTTAGGCAAAAATTTACATGGGTAGTTTCAACATAACAATGTGACTTATGATGTGACAAAAAAAAGTAAAATAAAAAATAATTCTCTAACATTGAAGATACACCATTCCAACCCAGTCTCATACAAAAACGTACCCTGACTACATTGGTCCAAAGTGCAAAACGTAGTGGTGTTACAATAATGGCCCTTAAATTGTATGACTGTTACGTTTTTTGTCACGG
>JAUCNO010000082.1:6357760-6369539 GCA_032353835.1 Enteromius viviparus | reverse complement strand
TAACGTTACAATGAAAGTATACATTTTATATAAAATGAATTCAGTTGGGAAGCTTAACCGTGACATAAAACGTAACAATTCAAAACGTGACAAAAACGTAACAATCATACAATTTAAACCGTGACAAAAACATAACAATCATACAATTTAAGGGCCATTATTGTAACACCGCTACATTTTGCACTTTGGACCAACGTAGCCAGGGTACAATTTTATATGAGACTGGGTTTACCATTCCTATGCTATTTATAACTGAATTAAGTTTTTGTTTGTTTGTTTTGTTTCACTATATATATATATATATGAGAAAAAATTAGTGGCATGCTTTTCATTACTCACAGAAATGTTCCACGGAATATGAACAAAATTCTTTCAATATGCCATCATTTGCATACCCACACACATCCTTGTTAAAAGAGAGAACAGGTCTTTTCACTTATTTAAATGAACTAAGGGTTAACAGCTCTGTTCAATATAAGAATAAAAATGAGGTTGCATCAGTTATTCGACGTCCAGTCACTCAATTTTGTTGTTCTCTAATTAGGTGACAAGATCGGTGGCTGATTGCCCAGGGCAGATGACACTGCACTCCCAGCCTCTGCTGGTGTGTGGGGGGGACAGCTTCACACACTCCAATTTCGACGGCTGCATCGAGTCTGCCCTGAAGGTCTTTGAGGTTCTGAAGTCTTCTCTCTGAAAGGGGGTTGGGAATGTATGCCTTTATTTTGGGTTTTTGTTATGGAGGATGGCACATTGATTTAGATTTAAGCCCCTCCCGAAGGAAGATGGACGTACCGCACAAAGGACAGTAGAACTGTCACGTCTGTTTCTGCAGACATACATTTTGTTACAAAAACCAATTATACTGTCTGTGCCGGATGCTGAGGATTAGAGGACAACAGAGCACTGTGCAAGTTCAGTTGTGACTGAGGCAGATGCCTGATACTGGCATTGATACAATGTCTTTAACTACGGTTTTCTGATGTGTAGCAAATATTGTGAATGCTTTCAGGCACTGTCACCCTTCTCCTGTCATAGTCTCCGATTAATAAAGTGATTAAAACCTATTGAAAAGCATCTCTTATGTGGGTAGTTCTCATTCTGTGACATGACATTCTATACTTCAAACTGTTATTGTTCTTTTATCATTAAAATAAAAAATTATAATAATTATTATAATTAATATAAAATTAATTACTATTCAATCATTAATAATTCAAATAATTACATTATTTTGAATATGTACATTTTAATAATTTTTAAATACATAATACTTAAAATACAATAATTGTTTTATACTAATGTATCTTGTATGTATCTTGTAAAGACTATAAAAGACTAATATTGTAGCTTAATAAAAATTTGGTTTGTCAAATTGCAAGATCATGTAAAATTAACTGGTAAAGGCAAAAAAGTTATTCAAATTAGAAAATGTATATAACACCTAAAATAAACAATTTCTCAGTAAAATAATTGTGGAATATAAGTAATTATTGTGATTTAAATCGTTGTGCGCATGCAGTACTCCAAATATTACAAAATCTTAAACGATATGTCAGATAATCTTGATATATTTAAACTGTGCTTTTCTTACTCGGAGAGCTATAAAAGTCATTTTGTAGAACAAAATGTTGCCTGTCAGAAATAAAGTTGTAATTATGAAATTGAAATTGTGAAATGTAGTTGTAATTTATTAATTTATTATTATTTTTTAGGCAGAAATAAGTTTACATACATTCATGCAAATTTTAACCTACAATTTTGTTGTTAATTAAAATATGTGACGCATCACCCACCCCTGTGTAAGTGTGTGTTTGCTCTGCGTTTTTGATTGCATGGCCCTGGAAGAGCTCATAGATAATTTGTGCAAATCAGCCCATCTTGCATTTGGTTTTTGAGCGCAGGAGTGGGGGGAAAGTTGGCCCAGCTCGGCTGCCACCCCCTACTGCTCTGTGTGCAGTAATTCTGCTTAGATGAGTGAGAGCAGCCATTGACCGACTTGTGCAGCTTAGTGCTGCTGCATCTGGGCCATAATCTGGGACAAAATGTTTGGCAGGCAGTCTGGAGAGAGAGAGAATCGCTCGTAATCCAGACGTAATTACAGCCGGGTGGGCCCAGGGCCCACTGCACAGCTGGGCCTGCCTCATTCTCTTTCTTGACCTCTCCCTTTCTCTCTTTCTTTATCAGTTACTCCCCCACTTCAAACTGCTCTTCTCACTACTATTATTAGCCTCTGTGACCTCACCAGGATTTTATTACTCCCCTCCTGACATACAGCGCACATTTCATCAATACAGCGTCAACAAACCACCTCAAGACGGATGGGTTCATCTACACTTGTGCATTTATCATGCATCTGACGCTTAGCATGCTTTCTATATTTTCTAAAGTACAGTCTGAAACACAGAGTCACTGCCTTGACAAATATGAAGCCAATTCTGCGCATCTCTGAACTACTGAAATTAGAAAATAGGCTTCATTTTGCTTTGACTTTGACTCCTGCTTTAAAGAGATTGACTATGTGCCGCTGTGATTTTTCTGTAAAAAGCAACCATGCATGTCTTCCACGTTAAACAAATACCAAGGCCAGGCTTCGGCAAGTATTTTGTGCGGTAGTGCGGCAATACTTTCAGGAACAAAGTTATCAAGAGCAGCATATAAAACAAGTCTCCAGTCCGTTTTGATTTAAAGGAATAGAAAAAAAGGTTACACAGATAAAGCTCATCCTTTCTGCTTTATTATATATGAATAAAAGCCTTGTGTATGTCTTCCTCTTTCTAGCTGTGTTGGTCTGATCTGTTAGAAAGAAACGGAGAGCAGCAGAGAGAAAGAGGAGGCTTTACTCTAATGGATACATTATTCATACAAGTCATCCTGCAAGGAATAGAGCTCAGCTGCCTGGGTTGCAAAAGCCTTGCCACAATGTTGCATCAGCCACCTCGCTTTCATTAATACGCGCATTACCGTCTAGAGGTCTTTGATCTTTTTTTAGCAGTCAATAAAAAAGAATGGGCTATGGTTGAACACTCCATTGCAGGGTTGAAATTGTTAGCAATTTGATTTGGGTTGAGGATGTCTGCCCTAAAAGGCTGATGGACAGGCGTCGGGGTAATTATGAGCTGGCGAATGTCGTGCATTTGTTTTGCTGCCAAGGCTCGTCTCAAATGTTCCCCAGACTCCTTTCGCTTCTTACTTTCATCCCTGTCTGAAATCTTCTTGCTCCCTTTTTCTTTTATCCTCTTTGTTCATCTCTGGTGACATTTCGCATGCTCACCAAGGTCCCTCCAGACTCTTTCTCTTCCCCCCCTGACTGTTCATCAGTCCTCCCTTTCTAACCATGCACACCGTAAAGCCGCAGAGCGTGTTGCCGCAGACGTGAGGATCATAGCTCCACTGACCTATTTTTATAGGCTATTCCAACAGAGCGTGGCTCGTGCATTCTGGGTATCTGATTTGCATTTTTGCTAAGTCACTGGCAGATGGCACCAGAGCTTGACGAGATAGCGGTAGGCTAATCCCTTCCCAATTGACACAGACACACACATACAATCCTCCTCTGCATCATCCACAAACCCATCCCCCACCTCTGAGGTAGATGAATGGCGGTCATGTGTGTCCTCTTTAGGTAGACCCCCTTAGAGCAGGATGAAAAGCGCTGGCATCATATCAGAAGTGCTTAGGCCCTCGCTCACACTGAGAATGGAAAGACATTTGTAGCTGGATTCAAGGGCATCACTAATAAGATTTTTCCCCCTTCATATTTGGTTAGAAGGAGAGATGTTTTCTGGGAGGAAATGAAAGGAGATAGTGCCTGGGTTTAGGGATATGAGGATCCTGTTTGTGTGTGTGTGTACGAGGCAGACAGGAGATTGGGATGTTTAGACTCCTCTCCCTCTTTCACATCTCTAGGGAGCTCAGGCTTGTTTAATTAGAGGGGTGGTGCTACGGGTAATGGCGCTGACGTCATCGCCTCCTCTTCTCGCTCTCCCGCTTTTCCTCACAGGCCTAACAGCATGGCTTTCTCAGCAGTCAATATACCCAAAAGCTCTTTATTGATCTGGGAGCGACGGCTTCACTCACATGGCAGCGAACTACTCTTAGGTAAAGGCTAGAATGCACTGAATGACTTTTTTGACTCAATTTAGGAGTCATCTTTAATTTTTGGTCAGTCAGAATTGACAGATTTTGAGGGAAATCGCATAGATTATGATGGGCACAAGCTTCAAAGTCAACCGTTTAGTGTTTGATGTCCAGTTTTTCTCTGTAACCATTTACAAAGCCGGCAAGCGTATGATGCCTAGTGTTTTTGAATCTCTTCAGAGAAGTCACGTTATATATTCCAGCTTTCAAGCAACCAACCCAGGCTCTTTATATGAAATATGAAAAATGTGCCTGTGGCAACATTTCTGCAATGTTATATTTCTTTTTGCGACACTTGGTGCTTGTTAATTTTTCCAAAACATGAATCTGGTAACATTTTATTATGTTGGTCACTGTAAAGTACCACCCACACTGACTAAACACTACCCTAAACCTAACTGATAGCATTAACAAAAGCAAACATGAGATAAAAACACTGTTGCTGAAGCAACCATGCCATTTTTTGCTTGTCTAAGTCAAGTCTTTGAGCTCTTTGGTCATGTTTCACAGTTCTCGTACCAAAGCTGTACCACCAAGCAACATTACAGCAATACATATGGGCCTAGTTATGTGATGCTGTACTGTATATACAATGCATTTAGGTTACAATCAACTTTAGATATAATGCAACTCTAATTACCCTAGCATATCACTGCACATGATGTTACAGTACTTAAAACATAAAATGTAGTGATAAACAGCATCATTTAAATATTATAATTAGCTTATAATATTTTGTACAAATTGTTATAATAGCATTTTATGATTCTCTGTGTCCAAAAATAAAAAAAAGCTAGCTATTCATTTTAAAAGCTAGGCTGCTGTCACTCTTCTAAAATAAATGTGGTTAAGTTAGTAGCTTTGCACCTTCTCAGTACTGATAGCAGCATGCCAGCTGTCAATCTGATATCAGCAGCTGCACATTAAACTGTAATTTCTTTCTGCTGTCCTGCCCAAAGACTGGTTCAGAAAGCTAGACATCAAGGTGATTTAAGCACAACCCGTCCAACTAGTGCAAGCCTCCTGCCTGGGTTCTTCTCAGGAATTGTTTTGAGAGTGCAGAGAGTCATTAACAACCCTTATGCTTTGCGCAACGCTAACAGGATCCACGCCATCTGTAGCTTGTGAAATGGTGCCACACCACAAAGTAGGCCTTGTCAGGGAAACGTGCGTCCCCATAGGATGGAAAAATCACAAATGAGATCTCTTTAATATCTCAGTTGTTTTAGAAGCAGGATAAGTGATGCAATTGTTCCATACTCTTACAACAATTTTTTTTTTGTTAACATTTATATTTTTCCCAAACTAATTTTTGTTGCACTTTTGTCCATCCTATTTCAAATATGGTGCCTTAACATACGGAAAATGTAATAAATGTATTGCCACAATTCTTTATATAATCTATATTATGTTGCAATAAAATTATTGGTCAACTGTACTGTCTTTTAGTACATGAGTATTTTCTTAGACCCTAGACATTTTAGGATAAACAAATGAGAGAATGTTGGCCATTGATAGTGCTGTCAAACGATTCATTGCATCAAAAAAAAAAAAAGTTTTTTCTTTTCAAGTACAGTTTTATGTATGTGTGCTATGTGTATATAGAAAAAAAACTTACATTTAATATATATTTTTAAAATATTTACTTGTGTATATGCATTTATATACATACATAATATATATAATATATAATATATATATATTATTCCATGTTATATTATATATAAATATATTTAATATATAAAAACAGATTTTTCTCAAATATATATATGCATGTGTGTGTATTATATATATATATATATATATATATATACACACTATGTAAATGAAATGTTTATTTTGGATGTGATTAATTACACCAGTTCTAGAACTAACTAGGTTGTTCTCTCTGTCCACAAATGCGTTTGAGTGCATGAAATGGTGAACATTTTACTGTAGCATCACAGATCTAATTGTACTGTCATCATAAAAACATTCTCAGATCAGAGAGCACGGACAACAGATGGGCTCAGAGCTCCAGCATGTCAGCGATGGACAGGCACTGACCACTGCCCCACAGGAAGTGATGGCTCAAAGCCCTTTGTTCAGTGCTGACGTACAGCTCAAGCTGTACAGGAACCTTTGTAAAGATCTCCTCTAAGTGTGCAGAACAGGAGTATACACTGCTACCTTTGGCCAGATGCTGAATCGGTGGTTTGTATGAAACCTTGAAATGAGTTTTTCAGCTAAAATAGGTTGTGCTTCAGGCTATGTTGGAGGGTACGCGCATGGTATGTACTTAATGAGTATTCGTGCATATGAATTGGACTCAGACGTTATGCAAGACCATATGTGTCTGGTATGAACTCCGTGACAGGTTAAGTGTGTTTTAAATTGCCTAACCTCTCATAAGAGGAGTACTGAGAGGACTGGTTGTACATGTACTGCGGCAGTGGCACACCCTAACCCTTAACTTCTAGGGGAAGTGTGCACACTCACACTCTCAGGGGAGTGTAGTTAAGTTACACACACACATACACAAATTGTCTGTGAGCCTGAAACTCCACATGCCTCACTTTCTGACTGCAGCCAGACAGTTTTACTCATTAAATTTGTTGTTGTTTTTTTTAATTGGGTAATCTATTATAGGATCATTTTTCATTTAACTTAAGTTTGTTAAAGTTTGTTTTGCTATTAACTAACAGTTTTCGAATACACCTCTAAACTAAAGTAAATAGCCAGGTGAAAAAACTCCTGAAATCAATGTCAATGATGCAGTTCCCAAAGGTATAATAATATTTATAGTTTATAAATAAAATACTTTTTTTTTTTTTTACATATACACACTGTCTTGTATTAAATGGGTAACAGAAGTAAGTTATTTATTTACATATTATACAGAATTTTGGGGCATTTTTCCTTTATTGGGCATTCAGTAATGTATATTAAATGATAGATTAAAAACAGAAAAGTTCACCAATGGAGCATTTTTTTTGTCCTTTTATCACCCACACAAATTTCTGACCCTGGTCAGGACCTACTTTAACTTCCTGAAAGTGAAAAGAATTTGGTCTACCAGTGCGGTCTGAATGCTATCTGCTCAGCTCTAGACATTTTACAGTCTTTCTCTCATTAATCAGCTTTATAAAGGGCCTGTGTGTAGAAGGAAGAGTGTGTTATTTGGCCAGAGCCATGAGCAGGACAATCGAACGCTCGGCTAAAGCCTTTTCAGCTCAGATTAGACCAGCGCTCTGTATTATACACAATAGCCCTCCCCTAGTTGTAAATCTGTTACAGCTTTGGACTTTAGACTGCAGAAAAGAGGGCAGAAATCTGGGAGAGCTGGCACGAACACTTCTGCTCATTTTGGGGCTGAGTGGGGGAAGGGAGCGTGAGCGAAAGCCTGGGAGGCACAGCCAATCAGATGTGAGGACACGTCTATTGCTTTGTTTTGACTGGTCACATACATTTCCCATCATTTTCCTCTCCTCAATGCCACAGAAACATTCAATATTCTCAGCTTGGTCTCACATGCAGTGTATTATTCATTTAGATGTTCAAAGGTATATTGCTTTCAATAGAATGGAGCATGTATATTGCATTTCAGAAAGCCTTGAGTATATTAACAGTCAGATAGAGTCTATGGAGAAGAATTCAATTGCTTCTGTTCAATCTTCAAAAGTTTTCTGACACTGTCTGAGCTTATCTGAACCCGAGTAGAAGTGTTTTAGAGACTTCGATAAGAAGATAAGAATATTAAAACCTAGTTTAAAGATTCAAATCATCCTTCAAGTACGTTTGATTGTTGGTACCAAACATTCACTGTACTGTATGAGGTACACACTGTACTCTATTAAGTTTTTTTTGCTAAAATCTGTGGGCACTGTTAACTTTACTTGTCTTTACTCAAAACATGGAGAATGCTACAGCACAAGTAGTGAAAAATTCAAAGGAGTATTCAAGTATGACATTACAAACCCAGAACTTTCTCTCTTTATCCATCTCATTTTTCCATTTAGATGATGCAATAATAAGATATATCAAGTGGGTCGATTACATGACATGATTTGAGAAACAAAACGTCATCATTTGCGTTAGTTATATGAATTTTTAATAGTTATACTTTTTTCTGTTTAACACAAAACAATATATTTTAAAATTTGTTGATAATCAAACAGTTTCTGGAAGCCAGTGACTTTTATAGTAAAGAAAGAATACTTTGAAGCCAGCAAATGTTTGGTTAACATTTTTTATTTTGTGTTCAACAGAAGAAAGAAATACATATATGTTTAGAAAAATAGGAGGGCTAGTAAATGATGACAAAATGTAAATTTTAGTATCAGCTATTTCTTTAATACAATGATGATATATAGGGTGATGCTTGATTATGGTCTTAATACCGTAATATTTTTACCACACCACAATTTATTTATTTTTTTTAGTTGTAAGCTTAAACTTCATTAACAAATTTGTATAAACAGTTTTGGAAATGACATAAAAACAATGTGAATGCAAAGATTTCTTAGAACATGTGTTTTAAACTAGACTTCGTTCACCAAATCCAAGCACATTTAGGCCACTGTTGGATAAACAGCCTTTTCACTCAAACTCTGTTTGTTTTCTTTCCTTTTTTAACAGTAATGTTGTCATAGATACGGATGTTTTGGATTACTCAACTAATGGACAACTGGCAATCATGGATTGTTGGACATGGACTTTCTCTCTGTGTCTTTGACTAATCGAACCAAGGGGATTTTACAGTACACCTCTTCTGTAGCTACTGCTTTTTGGGTTATAAGTCGGCCAAGAGGGAGTGTTTTTTATCTGCACAAATTATAGGGGGGAAATCTACAGAAGGGGCTTACAGAGCTGAAAACATTAAAATCAGGTAAACCGGACGGCAATGTTAGGACCAAGATTATGATAGTTGCCATTATAATTTGTCATTCTATTATAGAACACATTTTACGCATTAATCAAAACAGCACAGTTTGCATACTCCTGAAATAGTGTGGATTTGTTCTGACCCCATGCTGTTAAGAAAGACACATTATCGTCATGCAAGTAAAGTAATTAGGACATGTAAAGAGAGAGGGGGTAAGAAAAGGAAAGAATGCAACAGCATGAGAGGGAGAGAGACAGAGCGAGGGACTGTATCATGGTTTACCCACTGCAGTGGCAGGCTGTGGTCTGCAGACTCTGGGGCTTTTATGGCTGTGGGAAAGGCCAGGAGGTCACCCAAATTTCGTCAGACATCATTTTTTTAAAGAAGGCGATTTCAGCATATTTTTTTCCTCCACATGCCGTGTTTACTTTCATCCACTTCCCACTGCGTGGCTCCACTGCAGTCTGGGGAATATGCGCTCTACATTTGTACACCCCTTCCCTGCCTTTGCCTTTGGTTGAGTGGGACAGAATCCATGAACATGGAACTTTAGGGGCTACATTCACACAGAAAGATGCTTGTTTTCTTTTTTCCAAATACAATTATGTTCACACATACCCTATAAAAAAGTAATATACATGTATTTCATTCTAAGATTAGTTCAACTCTTTTAACATATTGTCTAAAATATCACTCAAGATTGATATAAAAAATTCTAATTAACCTTTATTCGGTAGTAATACTTGTGCAAGATTTACATCTCTTAATTTGAAGCCTAAAATGTGTTGTGATTGAATGTGTAAAGATTGAATGATCTTTGAATAATATCTACATTTAAATGCAAAATATTTAAAGTGTACACAATCAAATATATATTCAGTATATCTTTAGTGGGATTTTGGCACTACTTTCACACATTTGCATGGGTATATTACTACAGATATTACCATGTGACTTACTGTATGACCTTTGCGGTTCAGGGCCACATATTTATAAATTGGCTTTACCCACAGTACAAGCTGTATGTGCAATAAAGGGCTGCTTCATAGTTGACAAACAAAGAAATTAGTTTGTTTTGCAATATATTGTAGGTGAACATCAAACTTATGCAGCACTAACTTGTTTTCTGTGAATATGTATATTATGTTCAGTTGAAAACCCCTGCAAAAGATTTTTTGTGTGAGTGAAGTGTCCAAATGAATCAAACTGAGTCTGATGTTGCAAGCCCATTTCAAGTCAAGTTTACTTGTATAAGTCAACCTTTATTTATAGCACTTTATACAATACAAAATGTGTCAAAGCATTAAACAGGAAAATAGTGTGTCATATATATGTCGCATTTTACTCTGCATTTCACTGGAGCTACTTTACCACAGAATCTTAACTGCCCCCATGGAGTTTCTATAATTGCTTCTGCTATTTCCTGTTTATCTCTGTGAAGATGCTTTGACACAATCTATATTGTATAAAGCACTTTAGAGATAAAGGTGACTTGACCAGCATCATTAGCAGAAGCGTCCCGCTCTTGTAAATTGTCTTTCTCTCTAGTGTAATGATGGGTCTGAGAGATAGACTACTGGCGTACTGCTGCCTTTTTTGGGAAAAGGCAAAAAGAAGCGGCCTTAAGTTTCATGAGATGGGACATGGTTTCAACTTGACTGGAAATCTCATTAGCAAACAACCCAGGAATAACAATGCGGTCGCTGGACTGTAAAACTCAGGAGAGAATCAAAGAGACTCTTCTCACTCCACACACCAGACCCTCTGATGAGAGGGCCAAAGCCCAGCTACCTTTCGGATTCCACATCCCCCATGGACATTAATATTAAAACAATCTCCCTCTCCGAGAAGCGGCATTAATGACCGGCAAAGTAATTATCCTTTCTACAAACTGCAATCTCGACTTTTTCAACTCATGTGAAGAGGGGTGGTTCGGAAGACCTTGTGACACAGGCATTGGTCGTGCTTAGAAGAACCGTGTAGCGCTTTGATCAGTCCCGACTTCCTGCAATGATGAATCTCTCATTTGCTCTTGTCCCACGTCAAGGCCTGGATGGAAGTCTTTGGGGGCGTTAGACAAACAGCGGTTCAAGCTGCGATGGGGGTGGAGGAGTTGCTGAGTTTGGAGAGTGAGAGCGAGAAGCTCAGCGGCTGTTTTGATGGCTTACACAGATGTTTGTCATCCCTAAAGAGTGGAGGCTTTCCCACCTCTGCCCCTTCTCCTTTCACAGGCCCTCGCACCTGAGAACGAACGTATTCATGTGTGAGAATAAAAGACAGAGGATAGGACTGGCCATTGAGCTGTGACTGATGGCAACATGGGGGAGAACAGCCACGGGGCGTCTGGAAAAGTGGGTTAACCCGTATCTGGCCCCTCTGCCACTGCTGGGATAAACCTCACAGACCATCATAATCAGATACATGTAAAACTCATAAACATATTCCTACATGCATGTGATGTTTTGTTACTTATAGCCGGGTGGTTCTAAATGGCGACTAAATCTGTATGCATCCTAGATAATGTGTCTCACATAGGAATTAGCAATTTTTTTATTTACAATATATTGAAAAAGAGATTAAAGTTGAGAGCATAAATTAAAAAACGACTGCAAATGAGACCAACTATGTGGGATTTTTTTTGTTTGTTTGTTTTTTTAATTTAATAATTTAGCAGAAACCTTTATGCAAAACACATTTTATTATTTTGTCAAATTATGTCCAACATTGTGTGTGCTTTTATTATATATAAATCTAAATTACATATTTAGATATATT
>JAUCNO010000082.1:6299260-6343451 GCA_032353835.1 Enteromius viviparus | reverse complement strand
AATAATAATAATAAGTATGTGAGATAGTAATAGTGAAGCCTGCCTTAGGGCAAGCTCCACTAATAATAAGTTTAAGTGCTACATCAGTAAGTTGGCTTTCACAAGCCAACTTAACTAAGACAGACTCAATCCAGAAGAACTGTGGCAATGTCTCCAAGATGTGGAGCACTGGCTGTTGTCAGACTCCTTGTGCAGACAATTATCTCACTGCATTATTACAATTAATGGCAAAAATAATGTTTGAAATTTAAACTGATATTTCCAACTGACACGATACGGCAAAAGATGGAAATAACCGACGTGTGTATTGGTATGTCACAGTTTTATCATGTATGTGAGAGCCGACCGCAGCATGCTGTAAGTACAAACACCATCTTCATGCAGTGTCTTACAACACTGAAGTAAATATGGCAAGACCGTCCGACAGCACATCTCACAATGAGACGCTTGTGACAGGCTGGAAACATTGAATTCTGTTTTGTTCTTTTATTTGCATCCGTCTTGCGAGTCTAATGTGAAAAGAAAAATTTAAAGCAGCAGGTTTCTTTTTGCCATGTTCCTAAACTTCAAGAAAAGGCATGATTTTTCACACAAAATGACTTCCACAGAAGGTAGCACTTTCTTTTTAAGCAGACTTTCCCCAGTTCCCAAAGAGCAGAGTTTTTCTGAGGCAGGATCGTGTGGGAGGCGGTTATGTCATGTTCCTCATGGGGAGTTACCATGCTGCTGGTGTTGTTAGGTAACTGCAGCACAGCCCTGAGCTTCACTCATCTTCACTGAAGAGAAAAACAAGACTTCAAATCCATCTGTTACATCTAATGATCAGGGCCGCATAACCAGCCATGTTTGGAAATATGAAAAGTAACCGGCAGTTATTAAAATTCCTGTTTTGTTTTCAAGGGTCCTGACACCTGTTCATCAAATGAATGCAGTGTATGTGTAAAATCCAAACAATACAGATATGTGTCCGAAACAGAGATAAATAAAAGCGAAAGCGTGACACTGTAATTCATCACAAGACTGTCAAGCGTGATAGATAATGGCCAACATGACATGGTCACAATGTAAATGTGGAAAGGGGAGGCTGTGTTGTAACATTTACTTCTTCTTTTGATTTCTGTCCTGAGCTGAGTATCTCCTGGGTCGCTGGCGTCTCTCCCCTCCCCCATCAACCACAGGACAAAGCAGCCTATATTACATGACATGACCACAAATTATATTCCCATTCCTTTTTTTTTTAAGCATTAAAGGCACAAATGATACTTTGTTTTATAAATATTTGATTTCATGTTATTTAACCCTGAATTAACATGAAGAGTAGTAAAATTGTAAACTTGTCGCCTCTTACAGTAAAAATGTTCTGTCCAACCTTAAGAGGTCTATAAAAAAATATATATTCAATTATTAAAAATAAATAAAAATTGTGTGTGTGTGTGTGTGTGTGTGTGTGTGTGTAAAATAACATGAGAACAGATCTTGAATTAGGATTATTATTTTTATTATGATGATCATTATTATTACTAATAGTAGCATTTTATTGTTGTTGTTATTACTATTATTATTATTATACTTAAAACAAGACAAAAACAGTTTGATAACGAGGTAAAATAAGTTTATGAAAATCAAAAATTCAGAACCATGATGTTTTATTAGCAAAAAAAAAAAATAATAATTACTGATCACAAAAAGTCGTTTTAGAGTAAGAGAGTTGAGGGTTATTTCAAGAGGAGATTGTATTATACACTTTATTTTGATAGTCCACTTTAGACATTTTACTAACTATAAGTAACTTTGCAACAACATATCAACTAATTCTCATTCTTCTGCAACTACATGTCTGCTATCTCTCAGAATAGACTAGGTTTAGGTTTAGCAGAATAAGTTGACGTATTCTTGCAAAATGTCATATAGTCAGTATGCTGTATGTTGTGGACCCATCAAAATAAAATGTTAGAAGACAATCTACTAATACTCTGACTATACTGTTAGTAGAATTTTTAAAGTGGACTATATAAAGTGTTACCATTATATTATTATTACAAAAACTATTTGCTAATGGAAGTTGTGTATGTAAATCTCATAGTAGCAACTTATTTGAGTCACATGTATGCCAGACAGGGTGAAGATCTCTTATTAGTGAAATTTAAAAGGGATTCTCTATTAAATTATATTTAACACAGTGCTCAATCTCAGCTTTAAAAAAGAGAAAAACCTGATGAAAACAAACCTTGACTTGAAAGCTTGAATAATGGCATCCTAAATTTAAATGATTTCTTCTTAAGGGGTTGTTATGCCACATTTATTTCAAACAGCAGTCACGAGTGCTATCAAAGATCAGTGGTGAAGATGACAAGCTCATTAGTCTGTACATTAAACCAATTTCTCTTGGAAATTAGTGAGATTCATGCACACGGGTTACGCAAGCAGCGTCTGAGCGGCTCCTGTAGGTCCGACAGTGAGGCCTTTATTTATAGATAACAGGGTAGAAGGGTAAATCAGAGGTCATTAACATTAACAGATCTTCAGTCAGGCTCCAGACACAAAGTGTGGTTTGAGGTTTTAACTTGGATCTCTTTTTAAACCTAATAGAGATATATTTAAAATCAAAGTTTATTTTCTGGGCACAAAGATGTATCCCATACGGCAGTTTATTTACAGAAGGTTATAAATATTTCTTCGTTCTGTTGAGAAAATCTAAATAGTCCCCAAGAGCAGTTTTAGAGAAGTTAAAGAGAGAGAGGGGAGAAAAAAAAAAGAACTACATTCGTTTTCCTGAATTTTTTCTCAGCTGACATGAAAAGCACCTTCAGCATGAAACTGAAGTCATGGGTTCAGCCAGAACTAGAGCTGTAATGGGCAGCTGGCAACAAAAACCATGAGGCCTACTCAAGTAAAACAGTCATCACACTAATGCATTTGGCCAGAAAAAGCAAGATTACCCAATAGAATATTAATATGAGTGAGATAATCATTTCATTTTAGTAACAAGCAAACATGTACTTGAGTAGAAACTGATGATTTGTGGTTATGAATATGAACATTTAGTTTCAGTCTCTGCTGCTATAGTTCAATACTCATGTATACAAACTCCTATTCAGAAAATTCATGTTTTTCTTGTTTTATTGTTTGTTAAAAAATGACAGAAATATACAGCTAACTACGAAAATAACCCAAATGCAGTTTGTTTAAGACTAATTGGAATGCACATTAAAAATAGATTTATGAAAATTCTGTTTTATCAAATAAATAAGAAAATCTAGGTTACAGTGACAAACTTGCAATGGATATGAACTTGTATGTTTAAAACTAAAGTGTTTATGCAATATATGATAACATTATATTAGCATGAAAGAATCCCTTACTAAACAATAAAAAGTTCACAATAACCTGGATTTTTGCTTCTAATAACCTTGAGAAGGATGAAGTCCAAATACATTTTTGTGGTCATCAAATGCTACCAAAACAAACAAAAATAAAACCCTCCAATGCCATGCAACTACAAATATGTCAAATTTGCTGTCAAAAACGACGAACTGACAAGAATGAGACTTTATTGGATTTATGTGGAGTTTATAACACTAAGATAAAGGGCAGTTTACACGTACAATTACAAACAAACATGTGATTTGTATGAGCAACATGATTACCTGTACAATATTTCAAACATGGTTGGTTTGTGTATTCTCAGTGCATAGGCATTACACACAGAGCAACTGTTGCACAGCACAATAGTATCTGAACAGGCTGAAACAGAGTAAGGCTGTTTTCTTAAGAGACTGAAAATATACCGCGTTTACATTATGTGAACGTAAAAACCCTCTGAGGAGAAGAATGATTTCTAATGGAGCACGGTCGAAGTCCAAAGGGCCCCATGCTGCTAGTCTAGCTGGACGATTTAGTGCACAGTACCACCCTATCTATCCTTCCAACCGGCCGCATGTATGACACGACGTCCTACGACAGTTTTTAAAGCGAGTACGTTTCTTTAACTGTAGGCGAGAGGCACTTTGTGGCAACCACAGGCATCATAACAACATATTGCACAAATCAGCTAAGAAAGAGTGACGTGAAACATATACACTGGCACCTTTGAAGACATTTGTTTTTCATTAAAGCTGAAAATTTATTTTTCATGCTGCCTGTGAGCTCCACACACCCGTGCCACATCTGAGGGTCTGCGTACAAAGGTACTGTGGCTAAATTGTCAAATATGAAAGGATGTGTCTCGTTGCAGAGACAATCCGAGGCTTAAAAGGATAATTCACCTAGAAATGGACATTCATCATTTACTCACCCTCAAATTAAAAAAAATATATATGGTGGTAAAACTGCTAGTAAATATCATAAATAACTACAAGGAAATGGCACGTTACAATTAAATGTGTAAGTATAAAGACTGAAATAGTATTTTCTTGTCAAATATACCCTATTTGTTCAATAAAATGAATGGTGGAACCCAACTGAAAGGCAGCTGAAACATTCTTCGAAATATCTTTTTCATGCGGGTTTGGAAAGACACTAGGTGAGTAAATGACAGAATATTTGGGTGAACTATCCCTTTAAATTCAAGTTCATCATGTGATACCCTTCAGTAGAGTCACACATTAAACTGCTGAACATTTAAAACACATCAGCGTACATTTAGAGGGACTATGGAAAACACCTGCAGAGGGTCATTGCCAGAATGTGAACGAATACTTTCATAAATAGTCGCTTTATTAATTTTTTTCTATTTTATGCTTTCTTTAAAAAAAGGAAAACAAAAAAACAATTCAGTCAATAAAAACACATTTGATTCTATTGGGATGCACAGAGACAATATTAACGTCTTTTCATTTCACCTCTATTCTACTACTTTTGATTGCTGTAAAGCATTTCCAGAAAAAGACGACAAAAATAAAACAAAAGACAAAATAAAAAAAATACTGTGGACCGCTGACTGAAACCCTGCAAAGACCTGTAACAGTGCAAATGTCTAGTACAATATGTTGCTCTATTATAGTAGCTTTAAATAAGTCAGTGCTTGGGCAGAATGGTAGGTATCAAAGCAGTAGAAGAGTAAGCATTGTCAACTTCAAGTAAGGCAAAGAATACCTCCCGTGGGCCCTGCCTCCTCCTTTGAGCACGAAAAAAAAAAAAATCATAACACAAAATTAAGCTTAATTTTGGCAGGTTTTCAGTGATGTGAAAATGTAAACAAAATGAGAATCCTTGATAGGCTTGCTTTTATTCCTGGATTGGTTAGTGTACAATCTCATAAAGGAAGGCCCAGTCTCCTCCTCATGTCAGGGAAACGTATTCTTTCTCTAAAGGCAGGCGAGATGTACGGTGTGCAGTGGGCTGGTGAGAAGAGTGAAGCCTGAACGTTAACAGTACGAGAAAGGCAGCTTACTCACTACCCTTAGTGAAGATTCTTGCCCAAGAGACTGAGAGTTTTTTTTGTGTTTTGTTTTTTGGTCTGGCCACATCAGCCAGATGTTAAAAAAGATTTGGCATGCTTAAAAGAAAATTATACATTTAAATATTCTCATATATAGGGCTTTAATATTTCTGAAGCAAGCACAAGACTGTAAAATCCGTAGCTGCACTATGCTCATTCCAAAGGGAACGAGGCCTGTTCAAGAATAGAAAGAATGAGGAAAAAAAAAAAAGAAGACTAGCTAGTGAGGGACATCAAATTGTTAGAAACGAACAACGCACCCAGTGTGTTTGAATGCTTGCATCATGAGGTTCTTTGCTCCAGAGTTACTGTACTATGCATTGAGTTTAGTTTAGCAAGCACCATTGCTGGATGAGCGATCCAGATTTCATTAGATCATGCACGATAAGGCTACAAACATGTTATAGGGAGCCAAAAATCTGATGTCTGACACAGCCAGGAAGAAAGAAAAACCAATGTAAACACTGTTGAATCTACTCAAAACTTGCATCCAAGGTTGATACATTCAGAAAAGGGCTTCTCCATGTTGACATGCATTACACGAGATGCTGTACACCATCAAACCCGTGGCCACAGAGCCCTCAAAGCAAGCTTGATCCATATCCCACAACATAGTAAAAAAGGAATTTTAGGACTGACGCTACCTTGAGCTCAAAGCAAGACCCTTTAAGAAGTGACACAGAAAACAAAAGCATTCTGCGAGAGAAAATTTAAACAAGTGCCAATTTGAAAAGTTAAACTTGTAAATAACAAATGAAGTAATCACTGAATGTCTTAATATCCCATCTACAGAAGAGCGATGGCAATTTCTTCTTCCCAAATACAATCAAATTGTAAATGACTTTAGAAACTTTTTTTTTTAGAAAAACATTGTATACTATTTATTCGACAACATGGAAACTGATTTCAATAACATGCACACCTTCGATCAACATTATTGCAACACTGGTTTCCCTGTTGTGTTGTATGTGTATTTGCTTTAAAAAAAAGAAATAATAATAATACATGGTGGAGCTATACGTTGTGTTTTCTGCCAAGGTGTCATGTAGTTTAGTAGAACCATTACCACTTTCATTCTAGTAGTAGTAATAATGATGAAAGCAGACTAAAAATGGCAAGAGACGCAGTATCCACCGCACAGCAGAGCCAGACGGACACGTGGCGGCCTTCCAGCAGCATGAGAAGCGTTTCACAGTAGGTAGGACAGACTAGAGAAAGACAGAGATGGGGGCATGAATGTTGATTAAAGCACTGGCCTAGGTTTAAAAGGTTGATGGAGCAGCGAATTTCGAACTCCACTGGATTTCTCCCACAAACAATCTCCCATCCTGACTGGGTTTCCTTTCTCGTGTGACGGCATGAACATGTATTTACATAATAGCTACTGATGCTTTTTTCCACAGAACATCAGTGTTGATACTTCATGGAGCAGGGTGAATGAACAAAAGAAAAATTGGTCAGCATTTTTGTCCCTACAACTGGTGGCATTTGTGTGACGCGTGTCCCAATTCAGCTTGGGGAGAAAAAGAAGAAAAAGGAGGGGAAAAAACAGGGTGGAAAAAAAGTACTTGCTTTCAGTTCATATTCAAGTTTTCTCCTTTATACAACTCTATTACGTATGGTTTCTTTTTTCTTCCCATAAAAATATTTCAAACTTTAGTAATCTGTTCTTCATCATACTGTTCATTTTCAGGGTCCGAGTCTGTTGTGTCCGAATACCGGTAATGGTCCGGTTCATTATCGCTAACATCCGGTGTTACAGATGTAGAAGTGCTGGCCTCCGAGTTGGATGGTTCCTCCACTGGTTTTGTGAAGTACAGCTTCACCTAATGGGAAAATAAAAGGCACATTTTAGCCTTTGAACATTAAAACTTTGGATGAGCCTACCACCAGTTTAACACCTTAATGAACAGCAATTGGTAGACAATGAGTAAAAGTGCATAACACACCTTGAAGTTTGGAGAGAAGTATCTGTTGGCTTTATCCTTATTGGCTTTATCCAAGTTGTTCTTGGTTAAAGTCAGGATTAGATAATCCTTGTCATTCTCTCCCCGTTCCGTGGTTTGGATCCCATCCAGTTCCTTCACTAAACCTCCGTTTTCAACCTTCTCCGAGCTCTCATCTGGTCCAGGGATGAAGAAGGTGTTCACCCAGAAGTGAAACATCTTATCCTTGTTAAAAAAACAAAGGTTTTTATTTGTATATCGCTTTCACAATATCATTTTAAAGCACCTCTAGAAGAATTTCATAATGTTACTTTTTACAAGAGCCACACTGAACATTTAAGAGTAATTGAGATTTGCCTTTTAGTATCTATTCTGACATGAGACTTTAAGACTTTAGGATGGGTGTAAACCACAGGCAGCATCTGAGATTATTAAGTCAATATATAATTGGGGGAAAAAAACATTACTATATGGTTATGTAATATATATATATATATATATCCTAAACTTAACGTCCAGAAAAAATACCTACATAATGATATATCATTATTGTGATATATTATTACTCATGCTACGATAAGATTGTTTTATACCACCCCAAACTTGTTAGAAGCCAACTCATTGCTAATGCCAGACTTAATCTGTATTTTTTTTTTTTTTTTTTTTTAATGAGTAAGTCGCTTATTTGTATTTACTCATTTTCATTTCCTTCCAGCACATTTATCACTAAATAATCAAAATGGTTTTTTTTATAAAGCATAATGTATGCCATTTCAAGCAAAATAAGCACTATATTGTGATCTACACTGATACATGACATAAATTTGAAGATGTAGGACAAATGACTGACTCTTACAACAAAATTCCAACCCTAAAAAATAACTGCATGAAATACTGAAGTAAAAATGAATCTTAACCCATCACTCTTAACTACCATTGCAACATTACATTTACTACTATGGAGCAATAAAGCAAAGCAATAATGATCTGTAAGAGCACCATGGGCCACTTGGTAACTGACACATACCTTTTTCATCATCTTGTTCTGCTTGTGGAAGAACTCCACCTTGATGTCACCACACACAGGCAGCGGCTGCGGAAAATCAAAGAACATGTACTTCTCCTCTCGCCTTGTGTGCGCTGGGTTTGAAGTGTGGATTTTGACTTTTAATTGGTACACCACAAACTGAGGATCTGCAAAATAAAACAATGTGTAATTGCTCTACCAGCCTTGTGCGGCAAACAAAATGAGAGTTTATGCATATCTGTTAACATAAAAAAGAAGAGAAGCATAAAGGAAAACAACAGGATAGAAACAGCAGAAATATTGATACAGAAAAGACAAAATAACAGTGGCACACTAAGGGCCCTATTCTGAGAACAGCTGACCCTGGACCACGCTTCCCATCTCCCTCAGATAAGGCATCTGACAAACGTCCACCCAAAAGTGGCGCTAGGGGCTTTTACTTGTACATGGCAAACACATACAGAGCAACACTGGCTAGGCTAACAGAACTGAAAATGAGAAACATTTTAGAAAAAGCTGATGTTACCCCAATGCCAATTGGTTTTTCTGAACCCATGCGGAATCTGCTCACTCTTGCTTTTTACAGCAGAATCCCCTTGGAGAAAAAGAAGGAGATTAAAGACTGTCCAGTGGCCTGGCCAGAGCAAGAGAGGGCACTACGAGAGGAAGAAAGGTTTAAACAGAGCTAAAAAACAACACACACTCATGCAACACAAAGAGCTAGACTGGACTGAACTAAAATTTTGACGGCCATCAAAGACACTATGGAGGAAACCGTAAGTATAACACCATTGGGAAGCCCTTCTGTGGTAAGGTACACTCAAAAAAATAAAATAACACCACACAACAGACGTAACAAACATACAAGATCAAAAATAAAATATAATGGATGACAAAGTTTAGATTTCACACAGCAGGTTGTCTAAAGCATCCAGTCCAGGAGCTGTGGACTGTGTAGAGCAGGCTTGGTCAGTGTCACCAAGAGTGTGTTCAGAATAGGGCCCGGAGGAGGAACAGTCAGAGACAGAGAGACATGGATGCCACTGGACAAACTCTGACTCCAGGTAAAAAAAAAAAAAAAAAATATATATAAAAAAAATAAAAATATCGGCCTGGAAGATCTACGCATTCCTTTTCTTTGAAGACATCAAGACTAAGTATCTAAAGCACATAATACTCGTGGAAGTACATTATCTATCTAGATAAACGCTAAATCTCTAAGTGCACAGAAAAAGGCAGGAGCTTGAATTTGTAGAGAAGAATTTACAGCAGTTGAAGCAAAAAGGAAAGCTGTGAGCAGCCATGAACACTGCGTGTCAAAGCAGCCTCTCAACACAGTTAAGATGAAGAAGTGTGAGCGGGGAGAAGCAGGAAATTCATTTCCAGTTACAGAGACCCTGTGTACACCTAGTATTAATGTCTGTTGACAATGGATGGTAAGGTAACTTTACACACGACGTAAAATTCAAACTTTAAAATAAATGCTAAAAAAGTTTAACATGAATAGTTTTAAAGGCCCTATAATTTCTTTTTTCCTTTAAACATTTTAGATATAATCAGCACAACTGTCTTTAACCTTGATAATGAGAAATGCTCGCAAATTTTAGAATGATTTCTGAAGTAACGCTTGAAAATACGGTTTCAAAATGGCAACATCATACAAATTCATGATGTTAATGTTAGCAATACATTAACGCCCAATTGTCCACAATTAGCTCTAACATTTTTAACTCTGGTGTGATTTACCATTTACTGAATTAAAAGAAGTCCATACTTGTCACATGCAAGATACAAGTAATACCAGGTGTATTGTCCAATACCAATATGTCTCGCCTGAGCACATGAGATTGAATAGAGAGAAGTGGATAAATACAATACAAAGGCTAAATGTCAGAAAGAAGAAAAAGAGAGAGGAATAAAAAGAGTTCACTTACTGCAGGTCCCTCCACTGAACATAGGCACCGTCTCAAACACCATCTTGTGAAACAGCAAGGCCACTGGTTTGTACTCCAGCTTATTCTTAAGAAGATAGCTGTAGTAATGTACGTAACGCCGCTGACTGGGAATAGTCACTCCCTGTGAAACAGCAAAACCTGTCATGATAACGCAAACATCCCCTCCTTTGCCTTTACAACACAAGCAATTTGCATCATGCTTCTGTAAAAGGTTACAGCAGCTGGGTTCCTAAAGTACAAATCCCACCTCTTTACTCCAAAGGAGAACCGTTTTTTAACAATTACTTAAAAACCTTTAAAAGTGATGTACAAGGTTGGTAATTTGTGTTATATGCTTTTGTTGATACCATCAGCCCACATTATTCTAAAAACATTTTTTGTAATCATTTAACAGAATTCCTGGTTTAAACAAACTACATGACCCATGATAATGCCAAGAAATTGAAACCAATCAGAGAACCGAAATAAGAAAACCGTGGCCAAGAGCTACATCGCACCCACCCACACACAAAGCACTGCGAAAGACGTAATAGTCAAGTCTCCCTTGCTCCCAAGCTCTCAAACAGATTACATTTTTTAGATACAAATACAGACGTGTAAAATATTGTTTCTATAAATCAACATCTTTAAAATCAATTTTATATTTCTCCAAGTTTAATTTCAGTAGGTCATTTGCTATGCTTCACAAGACTGTAGTTCTTAGTCATCTTGTATCTTTTCCTTTGCCTTTCAAATACTTTTTCAAATATATGTTTGTAAGGTTGTTACAACCTCATAGCTGGTTGGTTTGATTCATGGCATATGACGTTTTAACAAAAACTTATTTTTAATTCTCTAAGGGAAACATACTTCTTGAACAAAGGCCACTGAAAACGTGGATAGGCACTGGTGCCCTCCACAGAAGAATATTTAGGGGGAAATTATGTAGGTCAGCAGATTTTTATCTACCAGAACTTGACAGGTTTGAAACGCATCTGATTATAATATTATTAAAAATAAATAAATAAATAAACCCAAAGCAAAAAAATATATACATCACCTTCTTGTCTCTGGTTCTAACTTCACCATAAAAATCCAGTGCCTCTTGTGCTTTTTTGAATTTGCCTCGATGTAACAAGTACGCACATATCATGACACCCGTACGTCCCTTTCCAGCTTTGCAGTGAATAGCTGCAACATGATTGTCATTTTCACTGAGCCACTTATCCAGATCTTCACAGAAAGGTTTAATAAGTTCTAGCTGAGGAGGATTGTGATCCTCAAATGGATACTGTGCAACTGCAAGAGAAAAATAAAAAGTTCATCAAGGCCTTCATTTCCACACAAAAGCTGACAACTTTTACAAAAGTGTATTTAAATGACGATTTGAGCAATCCATGTATCATACCTCTGCAGTTAAATTTGGCAGTATCATAATTTCTTTCCGCACACCTAAACACAAAGAAACTGATATGTTTAGAAGTTCAGTGTAACATTTATGCTAAGAACTTTGCATCAATGCCAAAACCAAGAGAACATTCATAGCTTAACAACAGACCTATGTGCAACGACAAACCCTCCATTCACAATGATCAAAACACTTGTTTTTCTTTAATGTTCAATTGAACACGATTGCAGCTTTTCTACTTTTAACAGCACATTGGAGGAAGTGTTCTAACAGTAAAAGCATTTTACAGAACTGAAGTTGTTTGAAACACACTTACAGATTATATATTTTATAGTGATTTTTATGCTTTGAATCCAGGAACCTGTAAAAGGAGGACAACATTACATTAGTTTCCAAGACAATTACAGTTGGTAAAGGAAGAGTTCACACCAAAACAAAAATCCTACAAATTTTGTTCAGTTTTTAAACACAAAGAGAGACTTCAGTCACTCCACTAAAAATCACTTTACCAAATTTGTTTATGCTTCTAAATGTTAAAAAAGACATTATAACATGATGTGCTATTAGTTAAAGTTCAATACAAGCTTACATTCACATAGAAACACTGATAAACGCACATGAACATGCTGAATAGGCAGCAGATATTTGTGCAAAGGGTAACAAGAGATAGAGGCTATTTACACTAAAAACAAAAAGAAACATATGCAATTTACAGTTAAAATAGCATATTTTCTTAGCAATGGATGCTTTTTACACTAAGTGCAAACAATAAATTATATTTACACCAAGTGAAAACAGTATTTTTAATAATATGTTATTTACACCAATGATAATTTTATTTGCACTGTTAAAATATCAGGATTTTCTGCCATTTATACTAAATGTAAATAGTGGCAATTATCTGCATCTCAGTTTTGTAGTACATTGTAAAACAGTATGTAAATTGTGTAAATTACACATTTTATTCACATTATTAAATGGAAGTCACCTTATTGGGACAATAAAGCCCTCCCCTACACCAACCCTAACCATTCCCGACTTTTTTTTTATCATTAATAATTTTATTTCCTTTATTTTTATTGAAAATAAGTGCTTTCAATTTGATATTTAGAAGAAAAAAAAAATTGGCAAAAGGTGGGTTCGAACCCGGGTCTATTGCGTCAAAATGATTACGGTACACACACTGAAGCTGATGTTTGAGAGCTGTCTTTTGTAGTGTCGACGAGCCCAATTACACATTGGTGGGTGAAGTTAGTGTAAATAGCCTCTGCCAACAAGGTGGGCTATTTGCATTTAGTGTAAATAGACACTCCGTATTGAAGATGGTAAACGGAAGCAAGAACTTCACATAACTTCAAATAAGAATGATCTTGCAGAAGCTCAAATCTGCTTGTATGACATGAGAGAACTAACCTCATTGTTTCTTCCACTTAGCTAGATTAGCTATATAGCTAATTAAGCTTTAATTTAAAAGGTAATTTAAAGTGGTTGTCCTAATTCTATGTTCTAGAAACACAGTGTGACAGGTCTATGGCTGTAACTATCACAGCAGATTTTTTTTTACTACAAGGGTTGCAAATGTTTATAAGACTTACAGACACAAATGTTAGACTGACAAAATTTTCAAAGAATATAAGTGAATACTTACCGCACTACATCATCTATGTTATTTCTGTAGACACCCTCAAGTCTTTCAGCAGGAAAGCCCATTGCTATAATGTTAGGATAAATATCTAGGTAGCAGAGTTAAGGAAATGTGGACTCGATCTAGGAAAATTGATACGGACGAGAAAAAAAAAAAAAAAAAACCCGCAGCAACAACATCATCTGACAAAATATAAAGCCTTTTATAAAGTCCACTGGACGCTTGTCTTAGACAATTATATCAACCAGTTAAACGTATCCAAAACACAGACAATGTTGGTGAACAATGCAGAGCAGCTAAATGACGCCACAAAGAGCAGGAAAACTAACAAACATTGAGTCCCGGTTTCAGTTAAGAACTTACGCATTTGCACAAAAGTACCGCTTTACTTTTTAGTTGTGCAATGAGAGCTCAGATAACAGCATTGTGGGTAATATAGAACAGATGGCTCTCGCTGTAAGAGACCAATGCATAGACCTCTAACCCAGAGGGCCACACAGGGGCACTAAATAAATCACACTGTGCCTCAGTCCAGCCTGGAATCACTTTCCTTACTCACCTTTTCAAAACGAGCGCATCACTTCTTTAGTCTGATATACACTTTCAGTCCTTTATTATCAGAGATTATCTAATCAGACCCTGACATAGCATGAACTGGTGGCAAAGAAATTCTATCAATATTTATCACACAGACCCCTTAATTACAATCTCAAAAACACAAAACAATTAATCATACTACAATGATAGCCTCTGACTGAATGCTCTTTTAAAAGTAAAATTTAAAAAAAAAACTTTTAGACTAGATGACGGTAAACTATGTCTTGTGTTCTCGGGTGGTGTAGCATGGGGTTTTTACCCCTAAACCAGCAAACCTGACATTTCAGCAAAAAAAGAAAGAAAAAAAAATGCACAGCTCTGTGGAATAAGCTCAGAGAAACGGTTACCATCTGAACCAGCCAGGAAATATGCTTTTCACCATTTTCACATGAAAATTTAGATAAGTTTAAATAAATTTTAAATGATGCTTTAATAAGGTCACAAAGTAGTAAAAAGTTTAGGAAGCTAAGATGTGACAAATTTACTGGCATTTAGTAAAAAACAAAATGGATATTTAATTGCTCTTTTAAAAAGCTCCCTTTAAATTGCCAACAACAAAATACAAAAATGCAGAAAACAAGCACATCACATATCTAGCTTTTTAAGATATGCGCACATTTTTATATTCTTTGGTCATGGTGAATGTGGCCATATCGCTGAAGATAAATGTCATACATAAATAAACAGCTAGCTTTAAATATGATGCATGCCTCATTCATATTCACTGGACATAAAAATAATTGAAGGCTTGACAATAAAAACTATCCGGGGCCTTTGTTCGACAGTTTCAAGCAGTGCTACACTGACATTACATTTAACGTTGGGGTTTCTTTTTTGTTTGCTTTTTGTCTCTCAGACCTAAAATGCAAAGGAAATAAATGAACCCCCCCAAAAAAACACCTTGTTAAGAACAGTGTACATCAAAAGCAATAGATGTGCAGATAAGTAATGCCAGTTTCTCAGTCCAGAAATACTTTAGGTGAATTTTAGGGCTTCTTAAACGTAAAAGGAAGAAAAAATCTAGTAATTAATGTATTTCGTGGTAAATGATCACAGGATGCATTTCATCAAATTTCATTAAAAAAAAAAAAGAGTTTGTATTTTCACCGAACAAAGCTTTAGGTGTTGCCTCATTAGTAACAAAAAAATAGAACGAAATCATTCTCTATATTCAACCTTTTAAAACTTTTGAAAGAACAGGGATTTCTACATTCCACTTCAACACACTGTGTGTTATAAATGCACTGAGTGCATAGCATGATGCAATGCAATAAAGTGAACCCACACACCAAGCAGGCAGGGGCAAATCAACGTCTATACAATCAATTCATTAATTGATTGTACTCACGCGATACACTAGATGCTAAGCAAAACAGCATCATTGTTTGGTGTAAATACATTTAACATTTCCAAATTCTCGACAAAACATGCACCAAGGCCTACTAGACTCCTGCTGCCATTGTTATAGCACTACACAGAGAAATAATTGCACCTCTTCAATGATTTGATCCTGCCCTCTAACTGTCCTTCCATTCCGGTTTTGTGGAGTTTGATACACCTGCCTTTTTGAATACTAGAGAACAACGGATGAGACAGACCTACAGCTTAAGCATCATGTTTGGAGGTAATGTTCAATATCACTGATCCCTGTTGAAATAAAACTAGCAATCAAATCTCTTTTGCTCTGCACTTCATCTGTAAGGATGTAAAGCAGCTGATCAAAGTCATCACACAAAAAAAACAATGTACATTCATACAATAAAGGTGCTTGAAAAACGCAAATGACTTTGACATATGGCACATAACAGTGAGCAGGCATCAGTGACGTTTCTAAAATGCAGCTCAACAGAGGGAGTCCTCTTTAACAGCACTGCACTGATCTCTTCCTGCGATTACGAAAAAGGCATACTTCACATACTAAAGCATTTCCTTTTGTACGCAACCGTGTGAACCGACTCATTTTCGCTCAATCAAAACTACACCAAATTGAACGCGAGATCTGCGAGCAGCTGGTGCAATGGCTCTTTGTGTGACAGTGCTTGTGCATTTCATCTAATCCATCGCATTATATAAGCCAGCGAGTCCTCTACGCGACGCATCTTTTGTTTTAAACCTCCTAGCTGCGGTGTTCGTGCGAGAAGCCTTAAATTGAAATGAACGCGTTTTGTGCATTGGATTACAGATTAGCAGCCAATCGATGGATCAGATTACATAAGAAGGGAAAATGACATTTTACAACCTAACTGGCGTTGCTTATATTGTAATTTGCACATGCAACTAACGTTAGCCCAAAACTAAAACGAGTGCACGTGCAGTAGGTTGATTTTTTTTTGTCTGCTCGTTAATTTGGTTACATCGAGAACTGACATGAATCTAAACGACGAATCTCTTCGACTTCATCCAGATACAAAAACTAATAAAATTAACGTTAGATCATGTCAACCTCCAGTCGCCGACTAGATGTCAGTGCCAATAGTTCGTGCTAAAAATATATATATTTAAAATAAACAATCTCTCAGTTCGTCTGTATCACCCACTCAAAGGTTAGATTTCTCGATTTAGAACAAGATGCAAGCCATTACCTTTACAGCAGACACTGGTTTCTACACAATAGACAGAACAGGGACATTTAATTGATCACAGAGGATACAGGTCAAGTCCAAGTCGAATCCATCTTCCTGGTATCTATATTTGTTTCGACTGACAAATTCCTTTATGATCGCAGCCATGGCTGTGACAGGAGTCTTTAAGGTTTTTAGTGTGAGTGAGAGTATTGTTGCTTTCGGACGATCGGCCAACCTAATGCTCTGCTCGTTTCGCAGTCTCCCTGCTAGCTAGAAAGGAGTCTGCTGTGGATCTCTCATCAAGGGCCTCGCTCCAAACCACCACAGGCCCGGCTTCCAAAATGCCCTCCTCAGCTCAGACGAGCCCCGGGTGAAAAGATAAGCGACGTCCCACGTCTCCAATTGCAGAATTTCTAGTGCACGACAAGTCTCTGTTCGCACCGTAGCCGCCGTGATTGAACGGAAATGCGGAGAGAGGGTCCTCTCCGTGCGCTTCCACTTCAAGAACGGTTGTCAAAGCCCCGCTCGCGCTCCGTCTAGCCGCTAGCTTCAACGGCTAGCGCGCTAGCTCGTCTACCCATCCTTAAAAAAATAAAAACCATCGAACATTGCAACAATCCGCGATGTCTAGGTTCCAACACATGAAATTAAAGGTGACAGCCTCCACCAAGAAATTAAAAAGTCGATATTTAAACGTCGCGTAGGAGCGGTCTCAGGTCGGGTCCTTTCCTTCACTTCTCCTCTGTTAAACTCTCAAACTTCCATCATGGCTTCCCATTGAAAAAAGGTGACGTTTGACCAGCATATTCATACGCCGTGCCAAATAGTTCCATGAATGCAGTATTTTATGAAAATACCACTTATTTGTCTGTGTTTAGTATGTAGATACAAACATTATTAGATATAAATACTTAACTGTCATGACATTAAATAATAAAACACGTTAATAATTTTATTTTGTAGGTACAGCAAGCGGAAGAATACAGCTAGAGCAAAACGAACTACTTTTTGTTCCACGGTCACGTGTGTACAGAAATGAGGGAAGTTTCCAATATTTTATATCAGATTTCAAGTCAGTATGTAGGCATTACACACCATCATTCTCGTTTTCTTTTTTTATTATTATTATTATTATTTAGTGGTTTTACAAATTATGATTGATAAGAACAACATGGAATGTATGTTTTTTGAAAAGCCACAGTATATGGAGAAAATATCAGAATGCGCGTAGTTACCCCCCTCACCAATGCATCTACTACCCTGCTGCAATAGAAGGCAGGAAATTGCTGAAATGCTTACGCAAGCAGAAAAGTAAGTTACTGCATAAAGGCACAAGCACACCACTGGTAAAAAAAAAATTGTGATAGAAAATTAATTGCGCCAGCAATTATGCAAATGTACTTTACCATGTATTAATGTTATAGGCGTGTTCTGTAGCCTACCATTTGCTCAAATGTGCATTTATCCCCCAAGACCGTCACGGAGGTGGAAGGTTCTAGCGGCGTTTCACATGGCAAATTTTATTCTACAGCGCCATCTGTCAGAATAATCTAGAAAGAAAGTTTATGGGTATTACATTGACACATTCTCCTGTTTTCAAGTACAGCCCCTCCTTTTTAAATCTGTTTGAAGGAAAAGTTTAGTAGCAGTGTATAGATAAAACATAAAAGCAAATAAAACAAAACATTACAATTACAATAAAAATGTATTGAGAAAAACATGTTTAATTCTAATACAGTCATAGGACTATATAAAAATAAATCAACTGAATAAAATGAAATAAAAATAGCTAAAGTTTTATTATTTGGTAATTATTCAGCTTTTATTTATATATCACTTAATATATCTCATAATATCTTTAACTACACTCACAATATGTGGCAGGATTCTCTGATACTTTATTGGTAAAACAGCATTGTTAAATCATTCTGATCACCTCATGTGGGAAATGCTTATATTATTTAAGAGCAACTTTTCTCAAGTTAGATCATTAAAATACCCATGAAAAATAAATGCCACCTCAGGGTTTTTGTTGTAAGAGTGTGTGTAGTACATTCATAGCATGGGATATCTAATCCTGCTCCTGGATGGCTGCTTTCCTACAGAGTTTTCCCCAAAGTACACTTCAGTTTTGACAACAATGCTTTGAGCATGTGCACAGCCTTTCAAAGTATACTACAGCAACACAAGCACTCAACACACATGCACTAAAACCTTCATCACACAGTGACTGCAGAAGTTATAATCATAAGAAATCCTCTTCTACCCCAAGCATTGTTCCTTTGAGGACCATATCAATAGGTTTTTACATCTTGCTAACTCAGAGATGTCTTTATGTAATCACTTTCAAGTGGGATTATACAAGCCTCTTGAATGAGTGTTGCCCAAGACTGGTCCTCAATGGATGTTCAGGCAAATTTCTGGATCTAGTGCTGCAGATTATGGGGTCTCTCCTTACTGTGGGATAGGAGGAGGAGTATTTTGATCATGCCTATGGCCTATATCCTATATGAGTCTGATCCAAGGCCAGAGCTCCCATATCTGGTGGTCCTGGAAATTCCAAGTCAACAGTTTTAAAGTAGCTTACATGGAGATGCCAGAAGAACACTGCTTGACTTGACTGCATCAAACAATATTGATCTGTTCAAAAATAATAAACTGAAAACCACAAATAAAAAGTAAATATCTGTTGAAAGTGCTGAAATGTGCAAAAGTATATTGTTAGCACAGACTGTTTAGAGAAATAATAATATTAAATAATATGAGCAAGAAAATGTTTTAAAAGCTAAAAAAAGGCATATAGTGTATGAAATTGATATACTAATTGATATAAAATAAAGCAATTGCCCGTCTGTGGTACAGTGTAGGTTAAGTGGCTACAAAAGGCAGTCAGTCAAGCTTTTTAGCCTTCTTATGATAAATTAAATGTAAGATAAGTTGTCATTGGACAGTAAGAAAGACCACACCATCATTGTATGGTACACATTTTTCATCCCAGGCAAAGAGGGATATTAAGATACATATTACAGAGTACACATATTTAAATCAGATATATTTTATTATGTGTATCTTTCCATGTTCTGTTATCCTAATCACTGACGAAAGTAGTTCATTTATACATTTTTTTTATTAACAAAAAGCAACTTATTTAATGTCTGCTGATTTCATTTAAAATTTAATGGTGGAAGTTTAGAGCTCTCAGGATTAACATGAATCAGCACGTCTTAGTTCAGTAATATGAACTCTCCAGTGAAAAGGAAAGCCAACTGTGCTGGTTCTTTATTTAATTATAATGAGAGAGCTGTCTGAGAGCTTAGTGAAACTGAACAGCAGCTGCACAAAACGGCAACTACTGTAGCTAATCAGTAAATTTTCGAGTGTGGAAGAAGTGTCTAAATGGGTAATTTATGAATTTATTTATTTAGTTTTTTTTATTTTGTAGAGGACTATGAGAAGATGGAACTGAAAAAGATTAGTTCTGACAATATTGTTTGACCGTTTAACCGCAGTGAGGTCATAAGTTTGAGCTTACTCCTTATAGCATTTGGAGCAGTCACCTATTTTACAATAAAGTTGATAGTTGATGCTATTGATCCAACAGGAAAACAGAAAGCTGAGGCACAAAAACAGATATGCAGTTTCATTTCAGCAGTATTGCCATTTAGAATTTTAATTGAAAATGCAATTATCACTGAATTTGTGGTATTTTTTCATTGATTAAATGTTTTAGATAACTATAAGATAAGGATGAAAGGATACGTTCATAATGGTTTAGAAATGAGAGATGGGTCGAGCAGTGTTGGTGTCATGCTCAGTAAGGATGACCACACGGAACTTCAATAAAGTGTGTTTTTATTCACAGTCTGAAGGAACATTGACAAGGAGATAATTATGTAGGTAAATATGCACTGAATCAGACTCAGAGGACAGTCAATGGTGTTGCAGTCACACAGACACACTTCAAAAGGTAAGGTAAGGTTAACTTATGTAAGTATAGGGAATACTCAGTCTTTGCAAAGGCTCCAGATTCCAAACAGGTGAGTAGAAGGCTTGGGCAGACACGCAGGATCATGTGGGGAGAGCGTCCTTTTAAGCATAGTCGGTAAGTGACTCCAGGTGCACGTGATTAGTATTCCGGTGATTGGGAGCGAGCGACTGTTGCTGATCTAGGATCTGCGAATGGTTGCTGTGAGTGGTCTGTTGCGACTGATGTGGGTTCCAGAGTGCGTGACATTACCCTCTCCTCCAAGAGCGTCTCCTCAAGAGCGCAAGCTACGTGGGGAGTCCAGGATATTTTTTGACGCAAAATGAAAGTCAAGTTCCTTTTCTTAATAAATGTATAGTGATTGCTTTCTGTGCAAAGGTCATAATAATGAGAGCCACCAATAGGCCACAAGATCCTGCTTCTGCAATACTCCCAAGGATGCCCACAAAATTCCACAATTTCAAATTCCACATAAATAAAATTTTCAGTTTTACAATTTAATCATTTTACTATTAATGATCATCTGTTTGTGTATTTAGAATGTTAATCAGAGGGAGGACATACTAAAACTGATCTTAAAGAATGATATTATATTAAGATATTATTAATTGAATTGTCAGGTTATTAAAAATGTTATTAGATTTGGAATATTAATGTTCAGTTTTCTGAAGGTGGACTTTGGTGAAATGGCCAAAAAAAATTGCATAGAGCTGCTAAATTGAGGTAGCTTTGGCAATTTCGTCCTTTTTGAAGTTATGGACGTTCTGCTATCAGTAATTTGGTAGATTATCTCAAATTAACAGTACGCTCCTAGCCATTTGGTGGCGGTAATACACCTAAACATCTTTACCAACCGCCAATAAACCATAGAAGAAGAAAAAGCAAGAAGAAGAAGAAGAAGACGAAGCCGCAATAGTAGAAGAGTAAAAAGATGAATTAAATTTGCTTAGAACGCTGATCGCTGGACGTCAGTGAATCGTCAGATTAAAAGAAAGCTTCTTTTTTACAACTGTATTTCCAATACACAGTAATAAAGACGGTTCAGGTATGTGATCTATTTTTCACAGGAAGGTCACAGGAAAGCTTCAATAACTCTTTAGTAAAAATTACGTTAATGAAAATGAAAATGAAACGAAATTGCCTGACTCATAACTATAATAAAAACGAATTGACAAAGTTACAAAAGGTGTTACTGTTTAATTATGAGGAGTAATATTATTAATAACTATACATTTTCTCAATACCCACACTTGACACTTGAGCACTTCTCTACTTACATGACGTATTTCCTGTATTTGGACCAAGTGTTCGAGATTTTATTGTTTTATTTTTCCAGGCACATGTAAGAAGATGGTACTCAAAGAGATTCCAACAGACAATATCACTCGCCCTTTGGGCCGGAACGAGGTCATAGGTTTACTCTTTCGCCTCACAATATTTGGTGCCGTCACATATTTCACAATAAAGTGGATGGTGGATGCTATTGATCCAACACGAAAACAGAAAGTTGAGGCACAAAAGCAGGTATGCCTTTTCATTTCAGTAGTTTACAGGATACTGTTGCTTTTTAATTGTTTACTTCCAGGGTTGGGAGGATTACTGTTAAAATGCGTTCTGTTACAGTTACAATTTACAGTAAACAAAACCAGAAACAACTGTATGATGAAGCAGTGCTAAATACAGCGTTATGTCAAAATACTAATTTCTATAATTTTACATGAAACAAATGTAATCCTGATAGTATTACGTCTTATCCACTTTTTATGTAGACTGAATATTCATTGATATTGTATTGTATTTTGGTCCGTTGTTTGCCACAGGTTTGTTTAACATAATACAAGTTAAGAAGTCGTACTCATTTGTATTTACCGCAAAGCATAGCTTTATCAAAAGCTCAAGTTTAATGTTAAGTTTTATTGCCTCCTCACAGGCAGAGAAACTCATGCGACAGATTGGAGTGCAGAATGTAAAGCTTTCTGAATATGAGATGAGCATTGCAGCTCATCTTGTGGATCCATTGACTATGCAGGTGAGGAATTTTAGTAAGTCTGACTTACCAGTCCTTAATTATCTCTTATCATAGCCTACTGGTACATATTGAGTGCTCATGCAAGTTACACAAATCATTTATGCCTGTTTGCAGATTACATGGCATGACATTGCAGGTCTGGATGAAGTCATAACTGAGTTGAAAGACACCGTTATACTTCCGATCCAGAAGAGACATCTGTTTGAAGGATCCAGGCTTCTTCAGCCACCCAAAGGTAGGCAATAGGATGGAAGTGTTTCCTGAAAGTGTTTATTACTGAACTCTACGCTTTATTCTGAGGTGGTTTGCATGTCGTAATCTCAGGTGTGCTGCTGTATGGGCCTCCAGGCTGTGGGAAAACTCTTATAGCCAAAGCTACTGCCAAAGAGGCTGGATTCCGCTTCATTAACCTGCAACCTTCCACTCTCACTGACAAATGGTATGGAGAATCCCAGAAACTAGCTGCAGCCGTGTTTTCGCTGGCCATCAAGTTACAACCTTCTATTATCTTCATCGATGAGATCGGTAAATACATGTTACAACTAGATTTAGTAGTTATTCAGTTTATGCTTTGCTTTTAAAGGTAAAGCTCTTAAACTTCATTGCACATTTATGGATAACTGGAAATCTGCTTTTGAATCTTAATCGGCTCATTTATAAAGGCACATAATAAGCAATAAGGTTCTATATTTTATTCTAATAGTTTACAGTGTGCTGTGTTTCCTTGGTTTCATTTCCTCCAGGAAAAAAGCAGTGCTAACCCCACTTATAAATTACTACTGTAAAAGCAGGGTTATGGAGTGTGACAGTGTGAAAACCTTTGTCCGTTTTAGATTCGTTTTTGAGAAGTCGCTCAAGTTCAGATCATGAGGCCACCGCCATGATGAAGGCTCAGTTCATGAGCTTATGGGACGGACTGGATACTGACTACAACTGCCAGGTACAATTAAGATATATATGTATATGTTAGTAATCCAAGATGCAAATTATTGTGGATTTTTTTATTTTTTTGATATTTTGTGATTTCTGCACAAAGGTCATAATAATGGGAGCCACGAATCGGCCACAAGATCTTGATTCTGCTATACTCCGAAGGATGCCCACGAGATTCCACATCAATCAGCCTGTAAGTTTACTCCTAATGTTTATAAAGTTTACATTTAAAATTCAATTTCATTGTTGAATCTGTAAACTCTGTAGTGTGTTTTATATATGATCATTTGTCGTGTGTGTTTAGAATGTCAAGCAGAGGAAAGACATATTAAAACTGATCCTGGAGAATGAGAATGTAAGTATTTTATTAACTGAACTGTATGGCTATTGAAAGTTGCAAGTGCTGAAAGGATTTTTCATTTTCTGAAGGTGGAGACTGTTGTGGACTTTGGTGAAGTTGCAAAACAGACTGATGGGTTCTCAGGAAGTGACCTCAGAGAGATGTGCCGAGATGCTGCTCTGCTCTGTGTTCGTGAATTTGTGCGCCAAGAAAGGTAAACTCTGAACAAAGTGCTTCAGCCTCAGCACAAAACGTATTTTAAATTTTGGCTGTTGTCACATTCACACAATGTCTAGCATAAACAATTTAAATTTGAATCATTGTGAAACTGATCTGCACCATGTACAAGGTATTAATTCTCTTCCATCCCATGACAGTCCAGATGAAGACTTCATCCGCCCAATCAGACAGGAAGACTTGCAGAGGGCAATCGAAAAGATGAGGAAGTCCAAATCTGCAGGAGTGCAAGAGATGTTTATGCATGTACCGCTGGACTAAATGAATTGCTGCTGTTAAAAAAAAATGAGAACCTAGATTGGGTGTTTTTCTCTTATTTGTGACATATCGTCAAGTTTTGTAAAAGGGGGAACTCAGGATTTATAAAAGGTAAAATGATTTTTTTTCCCCCTCTGATCTTTTTTGCACTGTAATTTCCATACAAAGCTTTGCCATTCAATTAATGAGCCTTATTTAACACAAACAATGAATTTGAGTAAATTGTGTAAAACCATTCTGAAGTAAATTGTCACTTCAGAATGAAGAATTTACATTAAAATTCATTCTGCTTGTGTTTCAAGAATAAGGCCCATTGTGTTCGTCTTCATAGGTTTGCTTTGGGTTGTGTGGTTTTGTTTGTTCATTAAACGGTGGACAGGTGGTTTGTCAAGATAGGCAACTGTAGTTACTATTTCCAGTTATGTGATGCACATTTTATTTAATTTTTTACAATCACCAACAATTCAGCTGTGAGCACAAAAAAACTGTGTTCATTAACACAATTTTAACTTGGATTAGCTTCACCTGCTTGTTTTCTCCCAGCAAGTGAATGATTTGACTGAGATGCAGATTTATCATTTATAAGCCATTTATAAGATGTTTTGACTTAGGCCCAGAGTAGAGGTTATGTGATGGTATGTTGTATAGATATTTATTGCAAAACCTTAAATATGCTTGCACAGAATATGTGGGGCCAGTGCCAAGCCGTTGCTGTTAGATTTGTGTTTGTCTGTCAGGTTATTTTGAGTGGTTGTTTGGGCGAAGGAGACTTGAAAGTGGAAAGAAAAAAATATTCTTCTGGAGAGAACGGTCTATGGATTGAACAACCGTCTTGCCAGCAATACAATTGTACAGTATTTTTCAGTTATTAGATTTCCTAATTCGCAATAGTCTGCTGCTCTATTCAGTCTGAATATGTTTAGAAGTCCGAATATGTCTGAAATGTTTTGTTTACACTGTAGAAAAATTGGATGACAATGGTTTTGTCTTTATGAAGTTTATTGGAATGACTTGCCCTGTGCACATTACATCAGATATTTTAAAAAATTACAAAATGTAAATCTCACAAGTTTGTACAAAAAAAGTAGAAGGAAGCAAATACATTTCCTGTTAGATAATAAATATGTTAGGTTGGTCCGTTAAAAACTGGTAAGACAATAAATATGCTCTTGTTCCTTTACATTGGGTTCCTCAAGAGTTTCATGTTTATGCATTCAGCACAATTCACATTCATGCGTCGCTCTTTGCAGTAACTCGTTCATTTAGGAATGTAACAATGCCACATTTACATTAAGGCACAAGGAAGTGCACTGCAAGACAATATTGTGTTAATGTCAAATACATTTGAGTGTGGTTATACTCTGCTGCCAGTACTGAAAGGATTTTATAGAATTATTCTGTATCTACATTGAGTTCTACACAATATCAACAAGATGTTCTCCACTGGTGGAAATACTGCCAAGACAAACACTTATATTCCAAATAAAGCTGTGGTTGAGGTAGGAAATATATTGGTCCTATTACTGTCAGGCATACTTCAATTTGCTTGATCCAACTATGAGTCTAAAACACCACTAAAACAGCAGCAGCTGTGTAGTTTAATCCAATGTTTTTATACACTGTGATCTCAGGGGACAAAACATACTGCATTTAAAAGTCATTTTCAGGGCATAAATATAGATAGCATTTATCTAAAAATGTATAGTAGATCTGAGTAATAAAGATTTTATATATATTTTACTACAATGTAGGACTGTAGTATGTAATGCGTTTTTCTAGAAACCTATTTCTATCAGTTCTAAGGAAATAGATTATATAGAGCTTAACTGTATGTCTGCATATACAGTCCAGAGCCTCATGTTCACTGGTCCTTCTGTAGAGAACTGTAGTATTCAGCTAGGACTTTCCATGCTTTTAGGGCCATGAAACCATCAGGGGGGTTCTCCCCGCTGCGGGCAAGGCTCCGCATTTTGGTCCCAGAGATAAACTCAAATTCAGCATGTCTAAAAAAGAAAAAAGCAGTTGACTTTAGCTTAAGATTCAACAAGTCCCTGGTGAAGCCGCTGTGAAGGGTAAACAATTCTTGTAAAAAGTGGTAAAATATTATATATACAAATTTATGTAATGTAGTAGATTTCAATTATGTATTAAAGCCTTAAAATAAATAAAACAGTAGACCGAGATGTATGTTTTAGGTGTTATTTCACACTAAAACACGTTGTTTAAAGCTAAATATGACACTCATTATAGTGGGTTTTGTGACAGTTTATATTTACTGATCTACATACATATATATGTGTGGGTATGTATATGTAAATATAAACACATGCACACACACACACACACACAATATACACTATATATTTATATATATATAGAGAGAGAGTTTAAGTGCAGTCCTGAGGGCTGAAATGAAACATTTACATACCTTTCCTTGTCATAGAAGTCCATGGCCTTCTTAACTTTGTTGTATGCAGCAACTCTGAAGGGAATAATCTCTAGAGAGGTGAGGCCTGGTGCCATAGTCAGCACTTTTGCACCGTGTGTGGGCTCATACAGGTCCTTCTTTGTCTCTGGATGGGGCATACCTGCTGGATCTCGTCCTACAATGTAAAAGTTGGCACCAGCGATCATCCTAGCTCGACAATGCCACTGTACCTATAGGGACATAATTTTTTGTGCAGTTGACAATTGGTTCAATTTAATTATTTGTGATAAAAAAGGGTCTAAAATGACTGCAGGTCAGGAACAGTTTTGTGTTTATGAGACTACCTCCTTTTTTTTCTTAAGAATAATAAAAGTCTGACCTCTGTAGGCCCGGCATACATCATGGGTGAGGGGAAAATGGCCACAATGGTGTTTTCAGGATCCAGCACTCCTTCGTCCAGAACAGCAGCATGCTGTTTCATGCGCCAGTCAAGTGGGACATCATCCTCTTTGGTCCAGCCACCCAGAGGATGCAGCAGCAGCACAGGCTTTTTGTACCCTCGCTCCAACAGACGACGCTTCGTGTCCTGCATCAGGAGCGCATGGCCGTTATGCACAGGATTACGCAATTGGAATGCAAAAATGGCATCTGCAAGGGAAAGGCAATTGCAGAAGAAGGTTTTTGTCTAGCAGGAACATATGGGAAAGACCTTGTATTAGGTAGGGGTTGTGTTATATTCACTACAGCATTATTATAGTGTAATCCATCACAATAAGATTTATCTTAGGTCACAGTTTCATTTTTACCTGCTCTCATTTCTTTAAATTTCTGTCTAAGCTCCCGAGGAGTGAGACGGTACTGGTCAAGACCATCATTCCACCTAATTCTCTCCAACACTTCCAGGTCTCCACCAGCCAGCCAGTCACCACTCTCCATTACCATCTGTACAAAGCATAAAAGGTGGAATTTCATTGGCTGGTTGTATTACAGAATATAACATATAACTGTCATAAAAAGCAATGACACAGAGATGCGTCTTCTCACCTTGATGTATGGATGTTGGGGACATGTTGTCCCCCACTGCCTGGCACATCTCTCTTCTTTACGATGCTCATAAAACTCAGGGTTACGCATGATTGCCACCTTTTGACCTTTGAACTCAAGGGCAAAAGCAGCGCCACCATCAAGCCTCTCCTTGTCATCTTTGGATACAGGCAGCACAATGGGAACAGACATGTTGATGATTCCACCTAAACATAAAATATTACCAGTTATTAATTACTTTTTTATTATCAGCATTAATATTATTTCAAGTTTGATGTTATTACATTTACTAAATCTGCCAATTAAATACATTATTGATTATAATATAACTGATTATTACTATGCTATTATTAATTAATATTTAATATTATATCTACTTGTTCAAAGATTTGGAGTTGGTAATTTTTTCAAAGCAGTCCCTTCTGTTCACCAAGACTGCATTTATTTGATTAAAAAAATGTATATAATATTGCACAATATTATAACATTTCAAATATAAATTATGAATAGGGGTAAAACTTGATTTTCAGCAGTCATTGGTGTCACATGATCCTTCAGAAATAATTTTATGCTGATGTGGTGCGTAAGAAATATTTCTTATTATTATCATTGTTGAAAACAGTTGGTCTACTTAATATATTTATCATCAGGATTCTTTGATGAATAGAAAGCTCAAAAGAACAGTGTTTATTTGAAATAAAAATATTTTTAAACACTATGAAGGTCTATTTAATGCATCCTTATTGAATAAAAGTATTTATTTCTATTTGGGGAAAAAAACCTTTTGAATGGTAGCGAGTTATTGCTAAAGCTCAGAGTATACTATTATATTAATCCTATATATTATTTATCCAAAACTAAAAAAAAAGTAAGAAATAAAATCTGAGAAATGTCTAGTATCAAACCTCACTATTTTTCTAAAAATGTTGTTAGCTGTAATTAAATTACATGGAAACACTAGTTATAAACTCTATATTAGTGGGCCAACAGTTTAGAAATGTCTTAACCATCAAGCAAAGTTCCAAAGTGCAAGACTTGCAGGAATTCCCTCTCCCTCATGAATCCCCTCAGAGGAGTCGCCCAGCCCTCAGACAGAACCTGTATCCATTGCAAATCCAACTACAGGACCAGAGAGAAACACACAAATAGAACTTTAATTAATTTCATGACAAGACCAACCATTTATGACCAAATTTGCCATAAAGTACCAAAACAGCACATGGCTGTGTTGTACAGAGGATAACATAACTGAAATGCAAAATATAGCATCTGCAGAGAAAAGACACAATTGCAGAGGGTTTGTGACAAGTACTTATAGACATGAACTTGTGTAAAAAAAAAAAAACTTTAAGTTTAGAAATGTTACATTTCTGTTAAATTTGGTACCACATTATAGAGTATTCCATCATTATAAAGTTGTCATAAAATAACAACTATGACTTAACTTTTTTTTTAAAGTAGTGCTTTTAGTTGCTTTTGCAGAACTGAATTATGCAGTAGATTTCCATTTCCAATGACAAGGTTACAGTAAAAAGCTTTCTGTTAACTGAACTGTGATGACATGCCTGTGGTGTAACACGCAGGGCGGTTGATTCACACAACAAGGTATGTGTGTGTTCGTGAAGGCTTGCATTACCTCTGTGATGGTTAAAGTGGGGAGTATATTGGCATCACTCAGCAGCAGGTCCAGCTTGTTTTCAGGAACAAAGAGTTCATTCACTTCTTCTGTCACCCCAGTGGGCACAATATCCTGTAATAACGAATCATCTGGTCAGTGATGTTTCAACATTTCCCAACTGAAAACTCACTCTCTGTGTGCTTGCATAAAGAAAGGGACAACTGGCAAAACACAAGCAACCATTTGATGACCAGAAATGAAAGAATGACCCACCTGTTCCTTCAAGAGATCCACTAGCTGCTGAATGCAGTCATTGACAGTAAGCTCACCAGTCTTCAACACAAGCTCAGGGGCTTCAGGTTTCTCATAATCAGAGTCTATTCCCGTAAAACCTACATATTGAGAAAAATATATAACGTTTTCTTGATGCATTAATGGAAATTACATTATTGGAAAATAGCTGCTCTGCATTCTTACAGGGAGAGTTAACCCAGAAATGAAAATTCTGTTATAAATTACTCACTCTCTTGCCATTCCAAACCTGCAAGACTTTCACAAATTAATATATTTTTGATGGAATCCAAACCTGCATAGACATCAATGCAACTTATACCTCCAAGGCCCAAAAGGTAGTAAGGCCGTCATTAAAAAAAACCAGGTAACATTGGTGGTTCAACCGTAATGTTATGAAGCTACAAGAATTCTTTTTGCATGCAAAGAAAACAAAAATTCTTAACAATTTTGTTATTTTTGTCTTCTTTGCACATAAGTTCTCATATATCCATAACATTATGGTTGAACCATTGCATTGCTCTCTATATAGGGTCAGAATTTTTTTTTAACACAAATATCTTAATTTGTGTTCCAAAGATGAATGAATTTCTTACAGGTTTAGAATGAGATAAAGGTAAGTTATAACAGTACTTACTTTTTTTAAAGGGTGAACTATCCCTTTAAATACAAAATAAGTCAAGTGTGTGATGTTAACTATTTTCTTCTATTTAAATTTTAAATATGCTTCTGTCCAAGCAATGAACTTATAGATTTGTTTTTCTAAATACCTTTAATCTCTCCAGCACGGGCTCTTTTATAAAGTCCTTTGACATCTCTGCTCTCGCACAACTCCAGAGGGGCATTTACAAACACCTCAAAGAACGGCAGACCCGCGCTCTCATGGATCTTCCTGGCATCGTTTCGATCCTGTTGTAAGCACATGTAAAATCATCCTCTTATCCATCTGAGTTAGGAATTGTTGGGAACCTTAATGTAATAAAGGAACCTCTGATGTCATTAAATATTACCCCACCTTTGTAAATGGAGAAATGAAACTGGTGATGCAAACCAGTCCAGCATCAGCAAACAATCTGGCCACCTCAGCAATGCGTCGGATGTTCTCTTCTCTGTCTGTGGCTGTGAAGCCCAAGTTCTTATTTAGGCCATGTCGAATATTGTCACCATCGAGCGAGTAGCAAGGAATGGCATGAGACACTAGATATTCCTCAAGAGCAAATCCAATTGTAGTTTTTCCAGCACCAGACAGCCCTGTAGACAAAAAGAAAAAAGATGTCATATTTTAAGTAAATGGTGACTGTCTGACATCTGCCAAACATCTCCTCCTCTATTCCACAGAAGAAAGGAAGTCATTCAGGTCCGAACATGAGGGTGAATAATTTATAGCTGAATTTTCATTTAGTAGTGAACTATCCTTAATAAACTGTTTGATCCTATTTTCTAGTTTTACAGGAGAAATTCCCACCTGTCAGCCAGACAGTGCATCCGCGAAATCCACCTCTGGTCCCAACCACCTGCCCACGCTTGCTTCTGCTCACATGGTGAGCCTGGTACACAACATTGGTTGCTCTGTGCAGATCCTACAGGCAAAACAAAAAGTAGATATGTATGTGATTTGAAAAGTAAGCATGAGAACAATCTGCAAGTCACTGCATCATTTTCATCCTTACCGATATTGATTTAAGATAAGTAAATTATGACCTAATGTTAATATAGGGGTGAACTGTCCCTTTCAATTTAACTTTGAGAAAATGTAACATTAACATCGCAGAGCCACATCTCACTGAAGAGCAGAAATACATCATACAAAAGAGTACAAATACACATTTTTCTTCTGAACAGTTTCATTCACACAGTAGTGTTCTTGTGTATTATATTCTCGTGTATCTGACTTGGTCATCAGGACCTGAGGAGGGAGCGGCTTCGGAAAGAGAACTGAAAGAACAAACAAGGCCATTCATGCAGGCCCATGGAGAGGTGTCCAGCTGGACCAGAGCCATCTCTCTCTCTCTCTCTCTCTCTCTCTCTCTCTCTCTCTCTCTGCACCAAGGCTCTTTGGACACACAAGAAATCCCAGCTTGATGCAAGTAACCCTGGGGTATGTTAATTCCCACTGGTACACAGTATCTCTTTGACTGAAGATATGCAAAATCTATTTATATGGATCTGAGTTACAAACGACATTAATCTTACATGGGATTTGCGTAGTTTTGTGTGGTTATTTTTCAGATCATAAGAATGCTATTTGTGAAGCATGGTGCCATGTAAAAAAAAGATGGTGTGAGTTTTATTTTTACAAGACAAAACCTCTAAACACAACATCAAAAAAGAAAAAGTTAATGTGATGAAAAGGATAAACCTAAATAACATCCTGCCACATCAGCACAGATTTACATTTTAAATAGCTGTTCCGCTGAAAACAAACATTTGTGTTATTTTAAGGGGCTGCCACTCCACATTTTTTTCCAGTAGTTCCGTAAGTTACACGGATGATTAACTCGAGCAACTTTGTGTAAATGTCTTTCAAAATAAACGTTTTTTTTAATAAATACATGCTCTAAAACAGTTAAAGTCATTCGTACTCATAAAAAGAGCTTTACTGTGTAAACAAAAGAGAGTCTGTTGACATTTCGTAGTTCCTTTCGATGCAACTTTTAAAAGTTCAGCGAGAAAGAAACAAAAGCAAGAAAAAGAGCCGGACGGACATCTGAAAACGTACCGTTCTTTGCTTTTTCATCCCAGACATGATGTAACAAGCGAACACGCGCAGAGGCTTTCTAAAGACGTGACCCTTGAGAGACTAACACTGAGTAAAAGTAAAGTAAAGTTGTGGAAGTCAGGATATATTGGACACGTAGCACTCAGCACTCTTCCTGAAATCCTCCCACCATTAGATCAGCGTGCGCTGCTCACGTCACAATCACGACTGCATAGCGACTGATTCTCACTTACTACTCTCAGCTTATCTCTTACAACACCAAAACGGAAGTGCTAAAATATTTAATTTATAAAAATTAATATTTAATTATCATAGATGCAGTCTCTTTTTATCTTTATACAACAGCAGTTGACAACCCGTTTTTGTAAAACCCCCACCGAGAATACCAGCCACTAAACAGTATTATCAATCCCTCTGGAAATACTTCATAGAGTCTCAAGATAATTTTGCATCAGTGTTTACAAATTGCATTATCAGCAAAAAAAAAATTATATGAAAATTGCAATTGATATGAACAGCGGTTTAGTGATTGTGGAAAAAAATGCATATACTTAAACTTTTATGTACTTTTTATACACCTAATTGTTAAACAAAGCAAGTGCAAAAATATGAATGTTTGAATAAATATTTTATTACATTTTGCTCCTGAAAAAAATCATTGGCTTTGTTGTTGTATCAATTGTGTCCCAGTCAACACATAACAAAAGGTTTGATCAAGATTAAAACCATGATTTCTTTTTTTTTTTTTTTTTTAACGACCCATTTTCAAGATTGGGTTCAGTCCAGAGTAGTCTTAGACTGATATGAAAACCCACCCAGTAAAATGGAAAATTTGTAATTTTTCTCTTAAGTTGCTTTCATTATACAAAATATCATTACAAAAGATTTGGTACTGTATAACCATAATTCTCTTTGGCAAATAAAACAAGAACAAACATAAATCATTCTTAAAGCACAAATGTCACCGCCCTCTGGCAATTTAAGTAATCATTAAAATAAATAAAGCAACATATTAAACCTTCAACCACAACATGAAGAAAAAAATAGAATCAAAAATACAACATAAATATGCAGTCAATCCAAGTGTACAGTAATTGATCCTTGCAATCCAGCCCAGTCGCACGTTTTTTTTTCGTGGTACTGACACGATTCTTACTCGACTTTCGTGAATCCAGCACGAAAAGATGCATCCATTCGAATCGTAGATTTACGTTCGTGCTGGAGTTACGAAAATCATGAAATATTCGTGTCCCTGACACGAATAAATAGATTTTGTGCTAATTTCGTGATATTGTCTGACCACGACGTGCGACTGGGTTGCAGCAATCTACTATTTAATAACCTAACTCAAAGTTCAGTGTTCCTGAGGTTTGGCTGAGGCACATTACATTCTTTATTAAACTCACAGCCATTAAGGAGCTTTAAGTAATGTTTTCTGACCGTTTCATACAGTGGAGCCGAATGGCTGATGTTGGGAAAGCTTATTAGCTTCTCATTGAGAAACAACTGTATTCTGAGTCCATCACTGCATTCATACAGCACAAAGACTAAGTTTGCAGCATAAGGTACAATCTGACTGGAGCGGAACTTGCGGTTGTGCTGCAATGAAAAATTCTCTGCAGTTAAAGGTTTTTTATCCTTAAAGAAGGACATCAGAGAGAGTAGAGGCAGTAGGGTTTCACCATGTCCAACCTGGATGGTGGCCGTCTTTTTTACCTTTCCAAGTCTGTTAAATTACAGGAGAGAGTAAAAACACAAATTAACACAAATATCCGTAAGTACTATGGAGTGTTTTAAGTAGACAAATACACCACAAATAGGATGGGAACCAGTCCATATCTCAATCTCCTAACCTGTAGTCATTAGAAGACTTATCAAGACGCTTGAAAATATCATGAAAGAGAGGACAGCTTGATTTACGACTGATGTCATGTCCATATCCCCTCTTCCAGTACTGTTTCAGGTCATTTTTGTACTCCAGGACCTAAAAAGAATCCAAAAACATGTTACTGGAAAAAAGATCATACATCAGAAACTGATGGCTCAATAGATTTTTGTATGAGCTCAATTCAAATCTTAAATTTAGAGTATTACCTAAACTGCTATTATATATATATATATTTTTTTTTTAAGTTGTCATCACTGCTGGCAAGATGTAATAAATGTGGAGCAAAAACATTTGTGTGCAATAGAGATGACATTTATAATTAGTATTTTAATCTTAATACCACTTATTCGATCCACTAAACATATTAGTGTTTAATTTCCAACCAGACATACGTACTTGAGCATCAGACACATCCAGCATTTCACACCAAGGAGAGTTTTCTGATTTGATGGCAAACTCATAGGAACACAAAAAGAAAGCTGCCTCTGCCATTTCTAGCAAACACATTTAAAAATCAAGATTTTAATTGGCAATTTTACATTTAGCAACTACACCGGAACAATAGGACAAAAAATACCTGGGGTGAATTTATTGTATGGAATTTGAAGGCGACTGGATATTTTCCTCCGTACTTCATCCATTTCTGCTGAAGATTTAAAGCGTTCCACCTCCTTCAAAGCGGTTTTGTTTTTCTCAACACTTTCAACAAATCTCTCACAATGGTCAAAGAATCTCATGAGTGAATCATCCACATAGTGTTTGTAATCCAAATCTATAAAATAGTAAACAATTTTGTTACTTTAAAAACAGTTACCAAGGGCCATTCAGCCATAAAGGTTACTGGCTTACAGATAAACCACACCTGATGCTAAGCTGTTTAAACAGTCCACAAAGATAACAATAAGCACTTTATGGCAAAGAAATGTGTTTTAATGTCTTTATACACCGGCCCAAAAGTGCTACAACTTTAATTTAAATCAGAAAATTATCAGAAGATGTGGTTTTATTTAAATATAAAGAAAAATAAGCAATGTGAAGTAGGTTGTATTAAGAAATATTCAGGATTTTGCTGGAATTCATCTGGATTTATTGGTCATTAAGTCATGTCAATCTAAACTTGAAACATAAAAAGGATACTGTGAGATATTTCCCACTGATTTTCTGTCCATACAACGGAAGTCAGTGCTCACTAAAACTGTATGGTTACTATATCTTCTAAAGTCATACAGGTCATGTCTTGAGGGTGAGAATAATTTTTATTTCTGGATGAACTCTCTTTAAGATGTTTAAGAGACCAAAAAAGATCCAAGCCTACCCTGAACATCCCAGAGTCGGTGAAGACCCTCTTGAAAAGCTTTGACACTATCAACACAGCGATGCTTGGAGCTGGTAATGAACTCAATGCGGTTGGCACGGAGATGATCCTTAGAAATCAAAGAAGGGAACGACTTGGCCAGTCTCATGGCCAAATGCCGGTGGTCATCGCGCCCTTTCTCCACCAGTCTTCCGTCCATGTCTTCGGTGTACCACATCTTCCATGTCTTAATGTCATTTAGCCATGAGGCTGAACCCGACGCGTGAGACCCGACCAGATCAAACAATCGCGCGATCTTTTTCACATTTTTGGTGGTTGGATAGCGCGTTCCGTGACGTATAACCGACACTATATGAATGGGACGGCAATCTGGAGAGGGGGGTGCTACCAGTGATTTGTTTACAAACAAAATGTCATCTAAAAGATGTGGGTTCACTTCCTCGTATCTGCCTTTTGTCCCAAAGTGATGCGCTATCGCCGGTATCGTTGGCCTGGCAAGTTTAGAGAATGACAAACCAACCATGACGCTCAAAGAAGTGATAAGAAAGTTCGCGAGGAAGTAAGTTGTTTTCATTTCTGGATACCTGTTTCACTTTATACACCCGTAGCTTCACCTGTACATTCATTAAATCAGGGTTGCCAGGTCTGCGTAACCTAACCAGACCAGTAGTTTCTCAAAAAGGCATCATCACGGCCAAAACTAGCACCGTCGCGTTCCGGGGTAAAACAGCGGACTTGGCAACCCTGCATTCAATGCCAAATCTGCGAAGCCAGCCTCAAAATCGAGATACAAAACCTTCCGGGTTAAAACACAGCTGTAATATATTACTGCTTTATATGGTTTACACGTATTTGTAAGAGAACACATTGTACGTGGGATATATTTGAAAAGTTAATTATGTTCATAGTAACAAAAGAGAGAACGATGTGAAGTTTATTCATCTCAGAGACGCATTAAACACCCTCGCATTAGCGTAAACTATCTTTTTGTAATTTGATGCAAAGGTAATATTATACAAAGAATGGTGTTATAAATGTGCACATATTAAAAAAAAATACAAATAAGAAAACTTATTTAAGGATTTACGATGGTTAATCCGTTAAACGCGTCATCACAGTTACTGGCACTGCGCATGCGTCAGTAAAGCGAAACGTGATCTGTGTGAATTGGCCCCAGAAGCTTTGGATTGTGCTGATAAACTGATAAACTTTAATGAAAGGAAAAAATATAAATAATATATAAATGAGACATAAAATTCTAACTTTTATCCTTTATATTATTCTAACTTTAGAATTCACAATTGTGATTATATATCTTACAATTCTGAGAAAACAAAAAGTAAAAATTACAAGTTTATATCTCACAATTCTGACTTTTCCCCTCATTATATAAATTCGCAATTGTGAGTTATAAAGTACAGTTCAGAGCAGGAAAAAATAAAAAAGTTTATATATAATCACAATTCTGACTTCATCTTCCACAATTGTGAGTTTATATATTGCAATTCTGATTTTATTTCTCGCAGGCCTGAGTTTCTATTTGAATTTTGATTTAAAAAAAAAAAATGTAAAAAAGTCAGAATTGTGAGATGTAAAGTCGACATTGAAAGAAACTCGCTACGGTATGAACCCGTAATTGCGAGGGAAAAAAGGACAGAATTGTGAGACAATTTTATTCAGTGAAAAAACTATTTGTTGGCTATGTTTGTTAGAAACATAAATTAAAAGAAAGAGAGAGAGAGAGAGAGAGAGAGAGAGAGATCTTAACGCTGATTTGTTAGTCACTTTAATTAAACTACTATATTTATGGTTAATATTGTACATCATTAAAATAGAAGTAAAATAAATGGAATAATATCTAATAATTCTATATAATTCTATATCTGATAATCTGGTCTCTTTATGTGTTGTCTTTGGTAAATATATAAAATAAATTAAGCGGGTTAATTTATGGTTGTACATACCATGTTTTATTAGAACAGAAGGAAAGCTGTGAAGACCAAGAAGGAGTACAAACTGTTTGAGGAATTCCTCAGCACTCAGTTGTGGGATATTTAAACAAATTGTGTTCCAGGCATTACTGAAATAATAAAATAAATTAACATCGAAGGGAAGGAAAGAAATAATTAAATATAAGCAGAGAATCTTTTTTTAAATATTTATTAAAACAAGATAATAATAATAATAATAATAATACAATTTAAGGAAGAAATTACTTTAGGAAGTAGAAAAATAAGAAAATAATAATAATTATTATTATTGACATTTTCAACATCATTGCAATGTACTGATGCAACATTAGACAGTCATATTACAAACGTGCATACAAATGTTTGTATCAATATTCACTAAATTTATTTTGCCAGTGGAGACAAAATATCATGTCTTTTTGGGGAGAAGGCAGTACAGTCAGAGAATGACTCCTCATTGCCATTAAACATTATAGAAACTCATGTCTACACTCTTGAAACACCATGTCTACACTGCATGTATCCTTTGTTGCTCATAACAACATTCTGCAGTAAGGTGTCAAAATGTGTCCCATTGTCTAAGGTAGATTCGGAGTATGTCAGATATTTTTAACGCCTATGACTGACAGTAATAGGTTCTATGTGTTTTGAAGATGTACATACACCTTGTGAAGGTGTTACTTTATTTTTTATTTTTTTGTAATTTCTGTATTTCTGTGGATTTCTAACATGATGATTTCCACACTTTAGAAATAATGTGCACTTGAATATGGTTCAGACATTTTTTTTTATTTTGATCAAAGGCAAAATATATTTGCAAATGTGAAATATTTTTTTTTGTTGTTGTTGTTTTAGCATTCACTGATATTTCAGCTTTGAACTGGGGATTGTCAGCTCCTTCAATAAGTCCCTGTTTGGCCTGATCGAACTCTTGTCTATGATGTGGTCAATGGCATCCTCCAGCAGTATTTTTTGGTGGATTATCAGGTATGCCAAAAAATATGTGGCAGAGCGGCTGACACCATACATGTATATGCAGTGCACTAACAACTTGTATGTGTGTGTTTGTCAGCTCTTACTTTCAGTGTTACTCAGGACCTTGTGGATGAATTCAGAGGCTGGGAATAAGTCGTTGCTGATGTCAAACAGATTGTCATCCTTTAAAAGCACACCGTAGTAACTGATGTCCATTTCTTTATAATATTCCGCCCTTATATCGCTCTTTACTTGCAGGTATTCCTTGTATGCCGCAGTGTTAAGGATATGGCTAATACCCGTCTCCTTTAGTTTGTCTTGGTCCATTGCTGTCTCTCTGCACACAAAGGCCTAGATTAGTCTTTTATTAAAGAGGATTTACTAGGTAGAATTATAAAATAGCTCTTACAGTGAGAAAAAATAACTGCATGTAGTGTTTGATTCCTGTTCATACTGTAGCAGTGTTTTGCAGATTTACTCATTTCCAATAAAGACATTGGGCCAGACCTCGGTGGCAGGTGTCCAGTGCACTTTAAATTTGCGCATGCCATGCTCCAGCTGGAAAATGTTTACGAGGGAATAGCTGTGCAGCGCTGACAACTCAGTTTTACCTTGAGTTTCTGCTGTCACTTAAGGCTCTGGACCACTTGGAGCTGAAACATCCAACTGTTGTGCATCAGCCAGATCCAATTTAGGTTCTGGTTCGGGACCTGGGACACACAGTGGCTCTGAATCAGACTGTGCTGGGACTCCGAATGGCTACACTCTATTTTTCAGCCTTTCTTCACAGCCATCCATCTTCTTCCGAAGAAGATTTTGCCGCTCTTCCTCACTTGAATTATTTCAGATTCAAGAAGAAAATAAATAAAAAGAACATCGCTAACCAAAGATTATACATGAAATATTATTTTAACTTTTAAGAACACACTAATATTTTGCTTCTAGATATGGGTGACTTTATTTAACATCAACATGCAGATGCATGCATATTGCAAATTTCACCTCTTTGGGTCTATAGTTTATTTCAAATAGTCTGTTGACATTTACCTTTTGGGCCAGTCTTCTCAGTGGTTTCGGAAGAGATAGTATTCATGCCATCCTGATCATTTTCAGATGATGCACAACCCTCTTTTGGGAGGACTCTAATGTAACAGGCTCACTTGGACCAGGGAGACACAATTGCTCTGCATCAGCTGGATCCACTTCAGGTTCTGCAGAGATCCCAATTGGCTCCAGTCTATTTTTCTGAAAGGAGCTTTTAACAGCCTTCCATGTTCTTTGGAAGAATGCACAGATTGTCCTGTACTTCTTCACTTTAGCATCTTCAGATAAAAGAAGAAAAACAAATAATATAGGAACACTGATAACTGCAGATTAAACATGAATTATAATTAGTCTAACTTGAAAGAGTGTGCTAATGTTGTGTTGTTTGACATTGGTGAATTTAGAGTTGTTGCTTTATTGTACACATTAGATATGATGTGTTAATGGGTCATTTAAATCTTTAAATATGATTGAAACAAAAATGTGCCTATAAAATATTAGAGGGAGAGGGGGAGAGAGAGAGAGAGAGAGAGAGAGAAAGAGAGAAAGATAACTTATATCGGTCTGTTAACATTCACCTTTTGGGATGGTCTTCTCTGTGGTTGCAAAAGAAATATTAATGCCACCCTGTTCATTCTCATTATCTGAGACAGTGCTGCAGACATCAGCCTTCAGCTGCTTTTTTTTTTTGGATATGATGCCGATGCACTTTGTTCAGTACTGTCCAATCTTGTTGCCAAACTGTATCTAATATTATCAGATGTGCAGTTGTCAAACTCTTTCTGATTCACACTGTGTGTTATTGTGAATTTTAGCAGTAAAATATAGAAATTATATTGTCATACTAACAACAGTTGCCGGTCTTCCCTCATGCACTATCAAACCTCTACAAATGATTCAGAACGCAGCAGCACGACTAGTCTTTAACAAGCCCAAAAGAGCCCATGTCACACCTCTCTTCATCTCCCTGGACTGGCTCCCAGTTGCAGCTTGCATTAAATTCAAGACACTGATGCTTGCATATGGTACAATCACCGGCTCGGCTCCCGCTTACCTCAACTCACTGCTACCAATCTACACTCCCTTCAGAACTCTGAGATCCACCAGTGAGCGACGGCTCATCGTACCATCACAAAGAGGCACAAAATCTCTTTCCAGAACATTCTCTTACACCGTTCCTGGCTGGTGGAATGATCTTCCCATCACTATCCGAAATGCCAAATCCCTTACAACCTTCAAACGACTTCTGAAAACCCATCTCTTTCAACACTATTTGACATCATAAAAGAGAAAAAAAAAAACCTAACCCTACTCTTTCTTTCCCTTTCTAGCCTGCACTTATTTGAAGATTACCTTGTACGGTATTATTATAGCACTTCCTAAGTTGTTTTTGCCTCTGTATGACTAATTGACCCCACTGTAAGTCGCTTGGGATAAAAGCGTCTGCTAAATGAATAAATGTAAATGTAATGTAAATCATGGAAGCAATCAATATACTGAATAATGTGTTATACTAGTTGAGGCCTGTGCTAAAAGAGCCAAACACTAAGTTTAAACCCTGACTGGATAGGTGCTGTGGACAGCATGGAGAATTGATCTTGTTATGGTTAGATTTAATTACAGTTGGAACTAAACTCAAGGACCAAAAAAGAAGAATACTCTAAATCACTGCCCTGATACTAAACACTCTTTGCTTTAAAATGAACCTGATGCATTTATGTAGACTCACCAGCAGGTGGAGTGAGAGACATGTCAATGTTGTTACGACACTATTAAGGCCAAGACCCCTTATCTGACTCAAGCAATCAAAAACTGATTTGTCAAGTAATTTCTTTAAAGGGCTCAATCTTCTTAATATAGAAACAATACTCAGTGCAGTTGTGCATGTTCACTGCGCTTTTTTCTTTTCTTTCAATTTAATTTAAATAGCATAATGATTTTAATAGCGGCATGGATTCAGATGTTAAGGCTGAATGACATCTATCCTTAAATTGCAAATTGCTTCGTCAAAGACAAAGAAAAATGTAAAATATTTTTAAACATGTAAATTCTGCTTTATTTATTGTTCACAATGTCCACTGAGGTATCCATAGCAATGACCTCTTCTTCCTTGCTGTCCATAACACAAACTGCCAAGACAAGAAGGAAAGCTGAAATGACAAGGAACTCAGGAATTGTAGCTGGTTCTGTGGCTAGAGAAACATTTCATCAGCCAAAAAACCTCTGGTTCAATGGTGACAAGAGACTGGCTTGACAGGAACCACTGGAGCAGAATTGGTTGGAACTTCTGCCCAAAAAAAAAATCTCTGGGACTAAAGTAAATGAGACGGGCCCTTTGGAAATGAGGCAGAACGACAGGGGAAACCAGGTTGCTCTAGGACTCAGTCAGCGGTCTTGAACCTCTATAAGAAGCTCTGCTGCAACGATCACCAACACCTGATAAATTATAATGTGTAGAATATATATTTTCCTTATTCTCTTTATGTTTGTAGCTCATTAAAAGTGATAATTTACGTGACATGGTTGCTTTTCTTCCCACAGCCACATGTGGGGGCTTTTTTGGTTTATATCCTTCGGTATTTGACGGACTATATTACTACAAGAGTATAGTAGAGTTGCCTGAAAAGGAGTTATAAATTAGAATCTATAAAAGATAATGTTGTCCAATGTGTTGGCATCTGCCAACTTATTCTAAACTTAATGCTTTTTTAATGAAGTTTACCAGATGTCCTTTGTTTGTTTTTCATATATTTTTCAGTATTATTTTCAGTATATTTCTCTTTTTCACAATGGAGCCAATATGAGTGTCCCACTTCATGTCCTAGGAGATTGTGGTGCCCAGGAACCCAGATGACTCAACTGTAGCCACAGTGCTGTCCATGATGGTGAGTGGGGGAGAGAGAAGGGGGAGTTCCTCTTGAAGTCCACATCAAAACCATTCTTACCAATATTTTGGTGCAGTAAGATGTTTTAATCAGATTAGTTGTCTGGTTGGGCAAGTAAAATTCACTTCTTTCACTTTTAAAAAAAGTTACTTGTCTCAGACAAGCATTAATGTCTAGTTACATTACTGCAGTGGCGTAGGCAGAAATTGTATTTTGGGCGGGCCATTGAAAAAGTGAGCGGGCCTATATTTTTTCCTAGAAAAAATATTACTTAAATAAATATACTCATATAAACCTGATTTTATTCGGCAATGAATAAATAAATCAGGTTTATATTAATATATATATTTTTTAATACATTTGAATAATAAAAATAAACTAAAAATGTATTTTGATCAAACTTGCCTGGGTGGGCCAGGGAGTAATGTGGGCGGGCCAGTGCCGCCCTGGCCCATTACTGGCTACGCCCCTGCATTACTGTATATTAAATTCAACCCGCCAGAGTGGCTAGTGACTGTGTTACCCGAAGCTGAAAGCTGAAATCCACCCACATTTGGCGGGTGTAAACAAACAACCTAAAATAATAAAAGCAGTTATGATTTTTGTACCATTAGAGGATATTTGAAGGTACTTGAAATTACTACCATAAGTACTTAACACTCGAATGCAAACTCAAGCTTATAACAAAGGGAACAATATTCATTGACAATGGAAATTCATGTGGATGTTAAACCAATCCTATCATTGAAAAGCCAAGAGACAGTGTCTTATTAATTTGCATGTTGGCACCACTTTGTATGGGGTCTTTATGTAAACATCTAAAGTTATGTCCATTGTATATGCTATCAGCTTCTATCAGCAAACAAGTGCAAGCGGCTTCCAGAGGATATACAGGGACATTGTCTTGCTCTTAAACCTGCCAGTTTATAAAGGTTTTAATGTGGGAGTTTTGGAAAGAGGTAGTTATACTTATTTTTAAGATTGATATCTGTAAATTTTTTCAATTAAACCAGAAATGTTTATTTCGGATTTTTTTTCCTGAGAACATTGTATAGCGGCACTCAGTAACTTTTTGAAATATGTATAATAATAAGTAAAATGTCTAATAGCTGTGTATTGGAAGAAAGTATAAAAACCACATATTGTACAGTGGATCAACAACATGTTCGTCAATGGAAAGGATTACATTCTGAAAAGTAAAGTGTCTTTATTTGAAAATATTTAGAAACCCTTTACATCCTTCATTTCAGATTTTTTTGTGATATCATTTTATATTTTTTTTACTAAATTACCCGGCCGCATAGTAAGGGTAGGTTTAGGGGTAGGGTTAGGGAGATTGAGGTCTCTGCAGAGCAAATGTGGGCGTTTCTCAATTTCCGGGCATTTTCAAACCGCTGGGTGTTTCTTAACCATGCAATCAAAATGATCCCCCTGACCTAACCCTACCCCTAAACCTACCCTCACTATGACGTCAGCCAATCAGTAAAATGGTGTAAAAATGCCCCGATGTGGTAACTCTCATTACAGTTGCTGCAGAGACCTATACTTGGGGTTAGGACAGGGGGATCATTGGAGATTGAGGTCTCTGCAGAGCAAATGTGGACGTTTCTCAATTTCTGGGCATTTTCAAACCGCTGGGTGTTTCTCAACCATGCAATTAAAATGATCCCC
>JAUCNO010000082.1:6278964-6291573 GCA_032353835.1 Enteromius viviparus | reverse complement strand
TAATTTATGCCACCCCCAAAATGATCACATAATCATCCTGGCCACCCCACAGAAAATTTTCTGGCTCCGCCACTGCATCTGTTGATGTAGCATATTCCTTGTGGGCCCTGGTCTGAGTGTGTGGTTAATATCAATGGGTAAGCCTGTGGATTTAGAGCAGCTGGCAGTCCGTGCAGCTATTGAGAATAAGGATAAGATATAGTAAGAGGGATTGAGGCCAGTGTGTAGATTAAAGAGGGTGTTTGGGACCAGGATGCAGTGTTTGCTGCAAACCCTTTAATATCTGTATTAACACAGAATGTCAACAACAATTTTGTCTAAAAAGTGGCACTCATGCTGACAGAATCACACTTTTGAATGGACAGTTTTGCATGCATTTCTTTTTTAGCCACAAGACAGGGTGCAGGGGGGTGGGAATCACTAGCTACAGATGTTTTTAGAATGTCTTATTTTTCCAAAAATTAAGCATTACGGTTTATATGAATAATATTGAAAGCAACTTGGTAATAATAATGCCTGCCAATCAGTGCAGTGTCTTAATGAAGACAAACTAATTTTACAATGAGCTTCAGGCCATTGTGGCTTATTTTCGAGTTATAGTCACGGAATGTTCATATCTTGAAGGAATATTCTATTTCTATCCAATTTCTTCCATACTAGCTACATCCATAGCCAGACCCTGTTGCGTAATGAACAAATGGCTCCTCATTAAGATTTAGTATGGCTTTTATATAATAATAAAAGACTGAAAAAAGACCACTGCACTCAGTACAAAACCTCAGAATGACTGCAGTGAATCACCCTATAATGTTATTGTTAAGGTTGAACCCTGATTCATGGACTCATTCTCAACTTCCTCTCCATTGTCATAAGGCAGAACCAGACAACCGCAGGAAATTCCCCCATGCCCCTCTTATTAGCCCGTCTCTTGTCTAATGCTGGTGCGCCTAAGGTGCAATTACATAATGTACTTATATTGTCCACATTTACAAGTGCTGAGACACAAGACATTCATCCAAAACATTGCCCACTTGTGAAAGTTTTGAGATGATAAAAAATCAGTTCAGGAGATTATGGTCCTTTGTGACTTAATTAAGCATCTCAAATGTTGGAGTTATATAACACCCACAGAAGAGTTTGTGATGTTCAATACATGTTTTATTTACGGTAACCTTCTGTATTTCATTGGGCACCTTGGGATCAGCTTTTCAGAGTCTTGTGTTTAGTTGCAGCATGACTTTGATCATAGAAGTACAAGTAGTTTTACCGTGGGTGTCCTGAAGGAATGAAATACTTACATAACATTTCCAGCCTTATTTCTTGAGTACTACAGGTTTTGGGTTGCCAAGACTAATTTAAATAACATTATTTATGAGGATAAATGTGCACTGGACTTTGTTTTGTTTTACAAAGCACTTTAGGATTTACTTTAAGTACAGTATTACAGCTGTTTTAACAAAAGATGAAGTATACAGCTTCTTGTTGAATCTCTTTTTTCTTGGTTAGTATTACTAGATTAATTCTGTTAATTGACATTTGTTTCTCAACAGTGCCTGAAGATCTCTCACTTGAAGAGAGAGATGAACTGTCCAACATTAGACGAAGAAAAAAAGAGCTGCTAGATGACATTGAGGTATCAGCTTTTATGTAGCCTGTATCTTTTCATATCAAGATTTATCATGTCACCCTCCACTAAAAGTTCTACCTGGTTGTGCAATGTATTTTATTACACTGCATGCATTTTAAGAATATTTTAAAGCTTATTTGATTAACTTTAGTGATATAACTTAAGTAACCATTTTTTCTGTTATCCTTGCAGAGGTTAAAGCTTGAAATCTCGGAAGTCATGACAGAGATCGAAAATATAACTTGTGTCAGAGAGACGTATGTTTATATTTGTTTTACAGATTGCAATGATTTTTTTTTTTTTTAACATTGGGATCATTTTAGTTCAGATTTGTTTTTTCACCACATTACAGCAAAATCTCTCAGAGGAGCAAGCAGATTGCTGTCGGAAGGAAGAAATTCAATATGGATCCTAAAAAGGTTTAAACATACCATATATAAATGATGACCAGGTTCATGCGTTACATTGAGCCTAAGCAAACATTACGAAGTGGTTAACATCTCAAACATCCTTGCAGGGAATCCAATTTCTTTTGGAGAATGATCTTCTGCAGCACACCCCAGAGGACATCGCGCAGTTCCTCTATAAAGGCGAAGGCTTAAACAAAACTGTCATAGGAGATTATTTAGGGGAACGGTAAGTCACATCGCCTCACCCGCATAGCAAGAGCGGTCTTGCTATCTTTGCAAAATATATGTGCATTGTCAGATAAGGCCTTTCCATAAAAGATCCTGTTCTCTCAGGAAATGACTTCCCCATTTGCATCAGTTGAAAATGACCACAAGTTTCCAAAACAATATTTAGCATATCACCCAGACCGCATGAAGGCGACTTATCTCATCTTTATTGATATCAATGAACACATAATTAGATAGATTGCTACACCTGTCAATACCAAGAAATACAAAGGTGTAATTGTAGTCGTAAAGGTCTGCAAAAATGTAGTTGCTCAGCATTGTCCCATGAGGCATGTTTACAAAGAAGAGACTAAGCTTGATCTAAAGTGTAATAGCCGTTAGATATAAAAATAGCCTTGTCTACGTAGGCATCCTGTCCAAGTTGATAACTGTCTTTGGCTATGCTCTAGCCTGAAGATCAATTGTTCAGTCATTCATTTCTTTTGGTACTAGAAAGTGTGGTTATAGACTATACATAGCAATTACTGTTAATTGCATTTACGAGGAAGCTGTAATTATTGTGTCTCTGATTTAAAGAGTTTGGAGAAGTGGTTCTATCTGACCTTGTGTAATTAGGCATGCTGTTTCATTACACTTGTGTGTTTTTTTAAGACCCTTGTATGCATTCAAATGATGTTTTTTTGTACAAACCTGAACAAATGAACAGTGACTGACTCCTAAATTGACCTCTGCTAAAATGAGTGCATGTATCTTTGGAGATGGAGGTTAGAGCTATTGCTGATTAAACCTTATTTTCTCATAATTTTTTAGAGATGACTTCAACATTAAAGTTTTGCAGGCGTTCGTGGAGCTTCATGAGTTTGCTGATCTCAACCTGGTGCAAGCTTTAAGGTCAGACAGATGTTTCTTCACAGTCCATTATAACTATAAACACCACTATTTGTTCTAGATATGAAAATGGAATTATTAGAAATGTCTTCAAGCTATAGTATTTGTATATCTAGAACTATTTTCAATAATCACTCAATCATACATAGTCATTAATTCCCTCAGACAAATGCCCATCAAATAACCATTATAATTTTAAGTATCATTCCCATTTTTCCCTGGCAGGCAGTTTTTGTGGAGCTTCAGACTTCCTGGTGAAGCACAGAAAATTGACCGAATGATGGAGGCCTTTGCTGCTCGATATTGCCAGTGTAACCCAGGTGTCTTTCAGTCTACAGGTACGACTTTATTCAGTAGTAAACTTGACTTCTACCTGAAACCCTCTTTGTGGCCCAAACCCCTTATTGGCATTAAGCTCTAACTCAGCTTTAAACATTTAGTTCACTCAAAAATGAAAATTACACCATGTTTTACTCACCCTCGAGGCATTCTAAGTGTATATGACTTTATTTTTTCAGATGATTCCAATCGGAGATATATCAAAAATTGACACTTACAAGTACTAGAATGGGGGAAGGCGGGTGTTCAACAGCCCAAAAGTAGTCAAATAAAGTGCATGTTAAAATCCACTTTCAAGGTCCAAAATGATAGTAATTGTTAAAGTAGTCTATGTGACATCAATGATTGTTAAAAGCGCTATACAAATAGAGGTGACTATTTTAACAATGTCCTTATTACCTTTCTGGGCCTTGAACGTGGTAGAGGCATTATAAGTTTGGACTGACATGAGGATGAGTGATTAATGACAGAATTAAAACATTTTCATGCCAGGCCAAGTGTCTTGATATTCAGCACACTTTTGAGTATCTGTAGGAAATCCGGTCCTCTGAGAGCTTTATAACCGCAGGGATAAATAGCAGAGAAATTGGCACGCACTGTTAGAGACTGTATAAAATGCAACACCCCAGAAATGAACTGAAGACACTGTGCTAAAACAAAGCGCAAGGGAATGATTACTTATTCATAAACAGAGCCTGCAAATGTCCAAAGCATTAATATCTTTCTTTCAGCATGGAGGCATACATAAAGATGAAGAAACATTAAAAACTGGCCTGTATCTTGCATCAAACTCTATACTTTTTGAATTTATCATTTAGAAGTCAGCTAGTTAAAATTTTCAAGTTTTGCTCTTCATTGTCTCTATGGGCCAGTTTCCCTGATAGGGATAGATTAAGACAAGACTAGACCTTTGCTAATTAAGGACATTTAAGAATTTTTTAGAAACATGTCTTACGAAAATGCATTATCTGTGAGCATTTTAAGATATCCCAGTGCAAGCTTTTTCCAGTGTAGACAGCTCTTAACATTTATTTTAATCTAGGACTAGTCTTAAACCCTGTTCGGGAAACTGCCCCTATATGCATTCTTTATTTAATTTGCTACAGAGCTGACTGACCGATCCAAGTTTCTGCTCTTCACAGACACATGCTATGTTCTCTCGTTCTCCGTCATCATGCTCAACACCAGCTTGCACAACCCTAATGTCAGAGACAAGCCCTCGGTGGAAAGGTTCATATCCATGAATCGGGGCATCAACGAGGGAGGAGATCTGCCTGAGGAGCTGCTCAGAGTGAGTCTCTGCATCATCCTGTTTTAGAAAGAGATGCACACTCATCACTAAGTTATGTAATTATGGCATATTGTTTTTTTTTTCTTCATAGAATTTATATGAAAGCATTAAGAATGAGCCTTTCAGAATTCCTGAAGACGATGGGAATGATCTAACTCACACATTCTTTAATCCAGACAGAGAGGGATGGCTGCTAAAACTAGGTTTGTATATCTGTATGCCTGTCCATCTGCTCCATCATCTATCGTTCATGAGTTTCCTCGATTTCATCATAGATTGGATTTAATATGGTATTATCCAACATCTCATTCAATAACTATTTTACATTATGGCTCACACAGCAGATTTGCTACTGTGACATCATTCAAAGTAATTAAAGAGCTTAACATAAATAACACTGCTATCAGCAGACAATTAAAGCGACAGTTTTAAAAAAATTGTATGTTTTTTTTTTATCCAATAATTGGATTTTGGTACTACACTAATTCCGTGTCATGCTGTGATTTATTCATAGCGTTAACGTCCTGCTGCTTATTTTTTGTTATTATCTGTATTTGAATTGCAGGGGGAAGAGTAAAGACCTGGAAGAGGAGGTGGTTCATTTTGACAGATAATTGTCTCTATTACTTTGAATACACAACAGTAAGTACAACTGCTTAATAAGTCCTTTTTGGGCAATACATAAATTTAAGATTTATCTGTAAAATGTATTAATGATTCAGATAGCAAGATATAGGTTAAAGGAGGTCAGATAGAAGAGGAAGTAAGGGCTAGACACTAGCACTTGTCACCAGCTTCACATTTACAGTAAACAAACACTCTATGAAATAACCTGACGAGTACTTTTTTTTTTTTTCTCTGTTGATGCGTTTCTGATAAACTATTTGCACAATTTGCTATTTTTCTTAGTTTCAGCTGGTATTTGATTGGTAATAGCATTTGATTGGACCAAAATCGTGGAGGATGTGTCATCAGTCAGCACATTAAATGTGTACACATGCTGAAAATGAATTTTGTGAGTGTACACTAGCACATATATGACCTAACAGTGCATGCACTTGAACTAAAACCCCAAAAACACTCCCAGTTACAACCTCCTCGCTGTGTCATCTCAGCAAAGTGGAAGGAAATAATGCATTTTTTCCCCTAGTCGTGTGCCAGATTTAGATTGAGACAGACAGTAGTTGCTTAATGTGCACATTGTTAGTTCCCTCAGTTTTTTTAACAGCGCACCATCCATATCTCATTCAAGGAAACATATTTCGGATGAAGTCTAAGACGTATTGCTTTAATAACAAATAAACATAGTGGAATAATGGTCTGTTACTCGTATGTTCACAGGACAAAGAGCCTCGGGGGATCATTCCACTGGAAAATCTTAGTATAAGAGAGGTGGAGGAACCAAGAAAACCAGTATGTCTTCCAGTTACATTATAATCTGTAGTCAGTATTTAAACAGAAGCCTATATTTAGGCACTCCAAGTAAATCAAGAAATGAAGAAGTAAAAGGGACCATTTCATGCTTCAACCTTTCAGAATTGCTTTGAGCTCTACAACCCCAGTCATAAGGGGCAAGTAATTAAGGCATGCAAGACGGAGGCTGATGGGAAGGTGGTAGAGGGGAATCACGTGGTTTACAGAATATCCGCACCCACGCCGGAGGAGAAAGAAGAGTGGATCAAATCCATCAAGTAAGGCCTCACCGTGTCAGCCCTCATTATGCTCTTCTCAGATAACCGATGTGTGCTGGTTGTAGGTCATACACACACACCCGCAGATGCTCAGAAAGGAACATTGGCTTCTCTTATCATAGAACATCACCATTGTCCTGATAAGATGGAGTGAGTGTTTCCAGTGTTTTAGACCTTGGCTGTGCAAATATTTTTGTCTTGTAAAATGTCTAATCCAACTGAAACGGCATTGGATGTTAAAATTAGTTTTCAGGTAATATATCTTAAAATTATTTTGAAAAAGTTTTACTTAAAAAATATAACTGAGTATATATTGTAATGAGTGGATGCTAAAATCAATCATTCTCCTTCAAACTCTTCAAAAAAAAAATCTTAGTATTGCAAATTGCAGCAAATGTATTTATGTATGTTTTTATTGGAAAACAAGATAAACACAATGTGGTTCAGATATAAACCTCACACTGTAAAACTGACTAAAGTCTATAATGGATTCTGAGTGACCCATGTCCTCTGAAGGTTAAATGGTCTTCCCTAAAGATAAATCAGCATTTATCACTGGAGAAAGGGAAGCCAAAGACCACTTAGTCTCCTATTGTTGGCCATGACTCTGGCTTTGTTGTCCTGCCTGAATCAGACTTGATTTAAACGAAATGGAATATGTATGTTTGAGTCTAATGTAAGTCTCTGAAGGCCATTTGTGTACAGTTGAAGAACTGTAGGCGTCTATATAAGTGTGTATTTGACACATGTCCTCTGACTCAGCTGGAATTGAGGAACTGCTCAGTGGTCAGTTTAGCCTCAGCATCAGGGCCGCTGCTGGGTAAATGGGTGCCCTAAGCAGAATAGTATTGTTGTGCCCCCTCTCTCTCTCTCAAAAAAAAAACCTACTAGCCTATAAGGGGTAAAATAGAAATTTCATAAAATTTAAAAATAAATAAATTGTAATTACATTGTATTATTTATAAATCACAATTGTAGCCCTAGACAAAAACTAGCCTATATGATTTTATTTATACAGTGTGATTGATTTTATGGTGTCAAATTATCATGCCTTTGGTACCCTTTGCAGGCATTGTATTACATTACGTATTTTTACAGTGTTCTTTAATGAAACCATAATTAAACTATATACTGCCTCGTTGATTTTATATAATACATTTTACGTACGAAACTGCAATGCTAAGTCTGATGTGTTGTTGTTGGTGGTGAAATCACCGACAATAAAACACATTAGTCTGCTAACATCAGTCAAAAATGTTTCATAGGATGTTAAACGTATTACCTGAAATTGAAGCATCTTCTTCATCTCGGGCTATTTTTATTTTTCCTTTCCATGCGCTGGGTTGCGCTGATGTCTTTTATTCCTGATTTAGTTGTCCATCAATTATGATTATTTGTATTCAGCCGCGACAAAGGTGAGAGCGAGCGCGTGCGCAGATGCGGGAACGCGTGCCACGTGTTGCACTGCGTTAATCATAAAATAATTTTATAATTAGCCTATAAATGTGTAATGTTCATGTTTATGCTTATGTATACATTTTTAATATTGTAGAATAATAATATAGAACGAAAGTTTTTTTGTTTGTTAGTTTGTTTTGCCCTACGGAGACTGTGTGTACTCTGAGTATATAGGAAGCGGCGGTAACGTTACCGCTTAGTATGTCCTGTGAGACTGGCAAAAACACCTACATTAAACGCCTACAACCCTGTACGGTTTTATAATCAGGTTGACTGCTTTAATATGGATGTATATTTTTATGCTGTGATTATACAATTTCTTTTTTGTTCGTGTTATTCTACAGGGCAAGCATTAGCAGGGATCCTTTCTACGACATGTTGGCTACTAGGAAACGACGAGTGGCCACTAAAAAGTGAGCCGTAGACCTTTCTAATTCGGGTTTAATAATCACTCTTCAAGTGGAAACCTTCACACAGGATCCGGAAGGAGGTGAAAGACGTGGGCTGTCTGAGGATAAAGGACAAGATTTTAAAAATGATGGGGTTTGTATAGGCCCTGAGGTAATGTAAGGGATGTGTACTAATATTTCTCAACAAACTGATAGTGTGGGGAAAACAATGCAACCGTATGCTGAATGTGTGTTTGTCAGAAACAACTACGCTTTAAGAGTGATGAACGATTCGACTATGATACAATATCTGCTTAATGTTATGCGACGGTCTAATATAGAGTAAGTAGCGCCTCCTGCTGCTTACAACAGGAACTGCTACCGCACATTCCAAGGTATCGTTATGAAGATGTTCTCAAGTCAGCCTACATTTAAGCTCTGGTAATATTTAGATGTGGATGCAATGTATGTAAAGTATACCAAACTACTGATGATGTCAGTTCAGAAGTAGTCTACGGATGCAGAAAATAGATTGATATGGCAGGGATTCATGCTGAATCATTTTTAGCGCCATTGTATTATATCAAATATTGTCTTAATTGCATCAGTAGTTTTAAATGATTTCATTTTAATCATGTCATTATCATCCAAATCAGCAGGACTGGTTTGGATTTGGAAGAAAAAATAATTCCTATTATATTTATTATGTTTAAGGCCCTAAATAGGCCTAGTATTATATAAAGTACTGTAATTTCTGACATTCTCTTAATATGCTAATATTATTTGATGCCTTTTTAAGAATAATGCAAACTATACAACCCTTTTGGATTCTGCTTTTGATTTTAATTGTTGCTAATATAAGTTTATGTAAGTATTTTGTTGTATTTATGTAATAATGCCAGTTTGAACCTATTGTTTTGTTTTTACCATGTTTGTAAATAACACAGATACACACACACACACAAATAATATCTCAAAAGCCATAATTATTTGTATTATTTGGACTATTTTGGAAACTCCATGAATCTAAAACCTATGTATATGCAATATTTGTATACAGCTATTCAGCTGAGATATTTTAAGTGAAGGCTATATGGCTCTGTATACGTGAACCTCATTATTTCTTATAGTTTATTGGAAAATGTAAAGGAAATACTTATAGATAAACTGCAAAATATTAATTAAGGAATATGATTTAAATTAACTTAACCACGGTCCACTGTCCAGTTCCACACAGGACAGCAATAATAATTTAAAGTGAAATATAGAGAATATTACGGCCCCCTTTTCTAAGTTTGCCTGTTAAGACAAAACCATAGCGATACGCAGCCGAACCCATCTGAAATTTAAGGCTTAAAAATTAAACACCTGTATTATTTTATGGAATGGTTTTGGATCATTATAAAAGTTAATATAAGAAAATATTGTCACTTGTTTTCTGCTTAACATTTCTATGGTAAATATGCAGCATGCTCTCAAGACTTGGTTTAGAACCCTGTGTGTGTCACTAAATAGTAATTCAGATATCTCAGATGAAACACATTTGTCATTACTGTCAGTGAAGCCACTGGCCCTGAATTTATGACCTCAGCAGATGACCTTATAAAACATTTTTGTGATTCTGCATAGATATGACTTCATTAAGTGAAGAAAATATATCCGCTCATATCTGAGCTGCTTGTCACCGAAGCCCTATACGTAAACCCTAAATAGTCCACGAAATGGAAAGTCAATGCCTACTTGTGACTCCTCCCACTTTGAGGTCTCCAGGCTAGTGTGATATACTGTACTTGGAAAGATGAGGCGGTGACAGATGATGGTAAATGTTAATTGCTGTAATTACACCATTGTTTTTTCCCCAAGCAATATTCAGTGTGCTATGTACAGATATTAAATATGAACCAACGGACTGGAAAATGTCTATACTGTTTATCCTCAGTCTTTTATTCAAAACACTCACAAAAATTGCCCCCTAAATCACAGCTAAATAATTGGAAAATAAATTATTCAAAAATACTTTGTTCAATCTTCTTGAACACATGGCAAGGGATGCCATCATTTCTTCAAGCAGAATCTTTAAATCACAAAATGAACCATTTTGCTCCTATTAATAAAGGATCCCAGTATTGGAATGAATGTTTTTTGTTTCTAATATATGCAGGAAAACATTTAGCATGTTATTGCTTTGTAAGTACTGTGCTCTCTCATCTAGTAATGAATAATGTCATGCAGTTCTATATTAAGTTGACTTCAGTATGAATTTTGAATATTGACATTGGCTGGTGTTCAGGGCAAATTAAAGTCTGCGTTAGGATTATAAAATGTAACTCAAACAACTTTCACATAAAATTAAGATATTTTTCACAAAACAAATCTCACAAGTCGTTCTTTATATGCAAAAAGGAAACCCCACCCTTTACAAAATCAAACACTTCCATCATCACATACATGTTCATTCACTCCAACAAAATGTTGTAAACATAGTGAGAGAAAAGATTACAATTTCAGACATTAAGGCTGTTTCCTCTCACTCAACATATTGTACACTGTATACATTTACTTTGACATGCTACAGTAAAACAAAGTTGAATATAACCATTTTCATTTTGCTGAAGAAAAAAAAAGTTGACAAATGTTTAGAGAACATGGCCTACATTATGAGTGGCTTTACAGAAAGTGTCTCTATTGAACTCCTGATACAGGACCAAAAAACAAACAACTGATAGTACAGTTCAACTTAAATTCACAGTATTATCTTGACTAAAATCAAAGCGGATTCAAGGAACCTAAACAGCGAGAATTAAAAACAAAAAGATGCAATGAACTTGCATTCTAGACAGGTTTGACTGAAGATTTTCAGATAGAGAGTAATACAGTGAGATTCTAAAAAAAAGAGAGGTACAAGAGACAGCAAAGCAAACATCTTATGTCCTCAAGTGTGTCCAGGTTAACTGTGATGTAAGTGCACATGTAGCATTAGCAAAGGCTGCTCCTTTGAGTCAGTTCTCTCAACCGATATGTGAAAATGGTGACATCATAACTTGAAGCCAAGAGACAAGCAGTCTTTCTCCGCCGATGCAGCATATAAATGTTCTTGTCGTTCCCAGGTTCGATTCCTTAAAGGGAGCGCTTGTCTCATCTTCACAAGTGAGAAAATCCTGAGTCTGTATGTCTGAGCAGCAATTCTGATGTTAAGCTCCAGGCTTTTGTTTTAATCGCATATATTAACTTTATATAGATTTTTTCCCATGATCAAAGTTCATTTATGTACAGTGTACTAAAAAATCCATAGCCTTAAAAATAACGAAAAAGACAAAATAATGAAACTTTAAAATTCATCTTGTGGTAAAAATACAGTATGTTCTAAATGTTAAGCACCATGTCAGGAACTGTAGCTGTAGATTTTGTTTTTCACATGCTTGCATGGGTGGTTTTCAGAGTCTTTAAGAAAAGAGGGAACAAAACAATTAGAGCTGAGCTTATTTTGTTTAAACAAAAATAAAATCTATCCCAAAATACATTTCTTACCTTAGGTGTGTTCAAGAAATACCTTCCCTTTAGTGAGGATGTGTGGCGTTCTGTGAAAACCAGAGATCAGTCAGTGCAACTACAACTACAACCATAAACACATACAAAACAAATGTATTTTTAATGCAAGAAAAATTATTTTATAATTTGATAAATACTTTTATTTACATTATATGTTATTTTACATTTTTAAATTAGCAATCAAGCACTTTAGTATTTCTAACGTTAACAGTCCTCAGATATTTTCAAAATCTCCATTATTTCAAATGAGGCTACTTTAGCTTAGAATCCTGTATATTTGTAGTTTGAGTAATAAAAAGCACATTCTACTTACTTCAACATCTGAAGGCGTCCTGTGACATACACCGTCCACATCTCCATTTCCATTCGAGAGCGTCTTTGTGCCGTTGACAGTGGTAGAGTGATCAAAATATTTGTATTTGTCTTTATCCATCCCAGTATGATTAAGTTCACTTCTACTGTAACAGCTCAGGCCATTAGCTGAAGAAAACAAAACATTAACACAAAACTACATTAGCTCATTTTTCCACAAATTACCTTTACCTGTGAAAGTATAATATACTTCCAAGATCAAAAGTGTGACTGTGGATGTATGTGAACCTTGGGAGGGTTTGCGTAAAATCCAGTTGTAGTCAATTTCTGGTAAACCAGTTTAACACTACATATACAGTATCTCACAAAAGTGAGTACACCCCTCACATTTTTGTAAATATTTTATTATATCTTTTCACAGGACAAC
>JAUCNO010000082.1:6266908-6278864 GCA_032353835.1 Enteromius viviparus | reverse complement strand
CTGACTCCAGGTCAGGTTTCTCTGGAGGTTTGTCAACTATGGTCATTATTCATTTTCTTTGGAAAAAAAGGTGTGTGTTTGTCAACACAATAATTTGTGAAAAGACAGATTTTTCATTTGCATGTGAAGTGGTTTCAAAGGCACAGGTTCAGGTAAAGCAAGTCCTTTAGTGCCAAATGCAACAGGTACCTGAGAGGAAAGTGAGACACTCGAACAAAGCATATATGTATAGTGTATACTTCCTCTTCCTTTCCTTTCCTCTAATAAAATATATCGTTTTAAACACAAAATGATATATTAATCATAATAACTTCACGACAAATTATTTAGCTAAAAAGGTCAGAGCAATATATAAACACCAATCGTTGTTCACGTTATAGCACGGTAACAATATATACAACACGGATATTTGCTAATAATTACACCATAAATGTGCTATTATTTTTACAGTAAGGCCATTTAATACAAATAACGTTAACCTTACTGTTTTCGGGACATTATTCCATCCAGCCATTTAAGTTTAAAATCCATATTTGCAAACTACAACCCTTCATAAATAGATATAGTCACATGACTTTGGGACAAATAAATAAAGAGAAAATAGACTCCATATAACTAACGAAGCATCTAAGAAGGCAGCGAGTTAACTTGGGTTAAATGCCCAAAAAGACATGGCGCCAAAGTGAAAGTACAACAAATAAAAGTGAACTTTGAACTTTAAGCAAGCTTGTCTACTCTTATGACGCAAAACAACATCAAACATTCTACAGATTTCTTGTCTTGTGAACGGCCAACCAAGATTCAATCGAATAAGACAAATGTGTTGGTGTACTAGCCGGTGTGGGTTGATCTATTGAGCTGATCGCCAGCATGGGCCCGTGGCCTCGGTTAATTCATTATAGCTACAGTTTACAGTGAACTGTCACATCAACACGTCCCACAATAAAATCTCAGCAAAATGTGTGTACCTTCGTTTAGGTCGTCAGATTCTATGACTCTTAAAACACAGTTCAACATCTACAGAGGCGGTTCCGTGTGTGATTTTGCATAAGGAAATGATCATGTAGTACACACTCTCTCCGCACGTCCGCCAACTGTTATCTAGCGTGCTCGGCTAAAGGCTTCGCGTGCGAGATAGGCCTCTGCCGCACATTATTTATACACAAAACACTATAAATACAAGTTTTTGTGGTTATATCAAAAGATTTTGAAATACTCGTCAGTGAAATCTAACGAGCTAGCCACCTTTCGTGTTGGTGCGAGAAGTTAGGACTTATTTAAAGAGCGCTGTGTTGTAGCTACAAACGCCATGGTAACGGCGAAACGTAACAATACAGACGAAACGCGGCATGAACATGGTCACGCACTTCGAGGAGCCGTCTTTGAATCAAGGAGATGTTGATATATGTGAAGTGTCCCTTTACTAACATAAACAAGACAACAGTACTAAATTTAGTTAGCCAAATGTCGATTTTAATCGAAAACAGGTAGAAAGGAGGGGCAGGGAATTTGAAATTCACCGGTGCCTTGGCCGAGAAGGCAGCGCCGCTGAAAGACTCATTGCGAAACCCGGTGTTTTCAATTTCGTGCCACGCAATGGACGCAAACCACACAACGCACGCTCTCCAAAAATCACCCGCAGCAAGCATATGAGATATTTAAATCAAATAATACACGTACCTGTAAATTTATGATTAATTTAAATGAGTTCATCCATTCTAAAATCCAAAGAGCGTCCGGCGGTGAACAATGACGTAGTTTCCCCACGGATCCATCCGGGTACTTTCGTAATGTCAGCCAACCCAGTTTTGTGTGTGGATGTGGCCTTTATTGAACGCTGCCGTCAAGGCAGTTAAACGTCTTTGTTGCTGTCAACACGTCGACCAAGAAATAATCGTTTATAGAATAATGATTGAAATCGTTTCCGTGGATAAATTCAGAGGAGTAGTGTTTCGTACAAATTTATATTGTTTTAATGGCGTTCTAAAGTTGTAGTGGGTATTGGTGGATCGTACGGTAGGTTGTGGCATCTCGGTATCCATCATGAACATTCTTTTTTTTTTAATGTAAATCTCATTGTGTTATTTCTCATTTAAATCTTACTTGTGTGGCTTATCATATCATATTGCGTCATTATCATAAATATTTAAAGTACCAAGTTCATTGATAAGGCTACAAAAGTTATTTTATTAATATTATAGCAATGGAATGCTTTAATAATAAAATTTAAAATGTAATGAAGTCATCTATGTATTAATTTTGCCTTACATATTAGTATCTGTAGTAACATGTCATTAGTGTGTGTGTGTGTGTTTATATATATATATATATCCCCTAATATTCACAATAATTGTCATTAATACTATTGGAGAACTATAGATGTACCATTTACTTTTAAGATAATATTTACCTAGTTTTAAAGAGTCAGATAAATGGAGACTAATGCACCATTTGCATGGGACTTTACTTTACAAACCTGTTGTCAAGTTAAATATGGCACTCTTTTATATACATACAAGCAGAGCAGACCTCACACATACAACAATCTTTAAACAACAATTCACATAATGTACAAATATACTATTGGCAGTTCAAAATAGTTACTATTGTATCTTTTGTGGACCGTCTATTGCAGTTTGAGAGATCCGTAGCTCACTGATCTGTCTCCTGAGCTGAACAATTTCCTGTTCTTGTTCATCAATCTTGCATTTCAAACTGTGAATGACCTAAAATAAAGAATGCCAACAAAGTTAAAATGTCAGTTTTTTTTAAAGCAACCGAAGCAACAGTGAAGTAAATTGTAAAAGTAAATTTTTTGGTCAATTTTGGGAGTAAAAAACAACTTTAGAGCCACACATACCATGTCATTAGTGCTGAAGAGGTCACTCTGAAGTAACTGAGATGCACTTGGTCGCATTGAAGGATCAGTGCTGGTCAATAGGGTGATATACTTGGACAAAAGTGGCCAGTTTTTGGACAGCATGTTGGGAACCTTGCCCTGCCGTAATTCTCCAAGTATGTGCACGCGCTCCATCTCGGTCCCGAATGGGTGGAATAACTCAAATGCAATCACTCCTATACTGTACAGATCCGACTGAACAAATGAAACAAACAATGAGCATATGTGCCTAAGATGCAACAGTCCACACTGAAGTTCAGCTCCAAAAAAACAGTAGACTTAATATTGTAGCTTTACAGTTTTCTTACCTTTGAATCATAGTGAGAACCTTCAAGTTGTTCTGGGGCAGCGTAAACAAAAGTTCCCACTCCACTAGTGTGAGCGGAGTCTAGTGTAAAAAGTGTATGAGAAATTAGGCTATGTTGCAAGTGTGCATTAAGTCACTGCTGCAATCTACTGAGAATAAATCGGCAGTAGTTTTAAAACAAATAGGAAAATAAGAATAATCATGTGGGTTCCCACACCTTGGTTAATTTCAAATTCAAGAAACCTTTCAAGGACTTTCCAGGTCCAATACCATCATTTAGAAGCCCTTTTTAATATCACATATATGAAATTTGATGAAACACATTATTTTACATATGTATAATCTAATATTTATTATGAAACTATATTTTACCTGTGTTCTATCAGCTTTTACATTTATCTACATATTTTTTTATAGTAACCTGAGAACGTTATTTACTTTTATAAAGGTCATTTTTAAACCTTCTTAAATGTATGCATCATATTTTATGTCAACTTCTTAGACTTGAGACAAATTAATTTACATTGAACAATAACAACTGTATTAATCTTATGAGATTAATGTTTTAAAATCAATCATTTTTCGCTCACTTCATATACTCATTTGATTAGATTTTGTCCACAAAAAATTATTTTTAAGAAGCAGGTAGTGCGAATCTAAATAGCATGGTAATACACTGTCCATTATCAATCGCTGTTTATGTTGAATGTAATAAAATCAAATAAATCATTCTTGTGTTTTAGTGCTTAACTGGTGCGTTTTTTTCTTCTGTCATTTAATTTTTAATCAGGCAAGGTTGGGCAATCTATAATAATAATAATAACTAAAATAAGAATACAGAAGAGGTCTCACCTGTGTTTACACCTGCTTGAGAGCTAGACGGCAGCTCCTCATGTTCATCCATTATTAAGTTCCTGCAGGCCAATCCAAAGTCCCCGATCTTCACATGACACTCAGGTCCATACAGGAAAATGTTTCTAGGCTGTAAATAATAAAAGCATTTTTATATTTTTATTACTACACACACACACACACAATACATCTACCCCCGGTTTCATAGACAAGGCTTAAGCCTAGTCCTAGACTAAATTTAAATTAAATTTAGAGCTGTTTCAAATGAAAGAAACTTGCATTGACTGTTCTTAAAACACGTCAGTGCCTTTGTTTTGTTCTAAGATGCACACCAGTAATGCTTTTTTCTAAGGCATGTTTATAAAATTACTTAAATGTCCTAACTGAACTATAACCTAATCCTGGTTTAGGCTAAGCCCTGTCTGTGAAACTTGGCCCTAAAATAATATATATCCAAAATAATGATGTTAAACAGCTTTAACATAATAAACCACATAATCACATTATAATTGTTTAGGAATTTCATAGGTAACTGTGTTCTTGCCTTTTGCTTATTAAAAAATGTTTGCAGATCCAAGTGGCTTAAAAATACACATCTGAAAAGGAACAAATGCTAAAAGAAAGACTAGTCCTAGATTAAAATAAATGTTAGAGGTGTCTAAACTGAAAAAAGCTTGCCCTGGCATATCTTAAAATAAATTATACTTCCATTGTTTGGTCTTAAAATGCTCACAGGCTTTTTTTTTTTTTTGTAAGACGTGTTTCTAAAAAACTACTTTAATCTCCTTAATTAACAAAGACCAAGTACTGGCTTAATGTAATTATTGTCTTGGAAACCGCCCCAAAGATTTGGCTTTCAAGAGGCCACTAAATGAATCAGTAAGTAGAATAAAGTAATTTTTTAAGTTATATGTTTGGGCTTTTATTCCATTATTATTAAAAGAGCACAGAAATAGAAGGAAAGCATTGGGTAGAGAGACGGGAATTGAACTCGGGTAGCTGTAAGCACAGATGAACTGTATACTTTATGTTGCCACACTAACACTGAGGCTATCAACACAGCAACACTTATGGGTAACTTTTACAAAATGGATCTGTAAACAAAATGTTGGAAATGTTCAAAAGCACAATCCATTTGCCTACTAAATGATGTCACAGACATCAACAAGCTCTCTAACTTTTGCTTTGCAAAAATCCAAAATACTTAGCAAATTGTTGTGCCACACCAGCCTTATATCTGTTATCAAACCACTAGGCCTCCTCCCATCTATAGGAATGCACATACAGTTCCAAACCAGACATGTACTAGATATATGTGAGGTGAACAATACCAATTCCAACAAAATAAGCACACATACCTTAAGGTCTCTATGCATAATACCACGGGAATGAATGTACTCCACTCCTTCAAGTACTTTCTTTAAAATTTTCAATCCGTGTTCAGAATCAATTGACTCAAAAGGATCTGTGGATTAATATATACATAAAAAAATTAAAACAATCCAAGAACACAATTATATGCTGTGACTGAGTGTCCAAAAATTCTGGAAATCAGCTATTCCTGTCTTTCCTGTTCTGCCAATGTGTCATCCATGAAAAGGGTGTATATAAATGACATTTATATTTATTATAAAGGTTATATGTGACCCTGGAGCACAAAATCAGTCTCAATTCGCTGGGGAATATTTGTAGCAATAGGCTAAAATGCATAGTATGGGTAAAAAAATTACAGATTTTTCAAAAATAATTAGGAAGATTTTCTACCGTAAATATATTAAAACTCAATTTTTGATTAGTAATAGGCATTGCTAAGAACTTTATTTGGACAACTTTAAAGGTGATTTATTTTCTCAGCATTTAGATTTTTTTAATTAAAAATTTTCAAATAGTTGTATCTCTGCCAAATATTTATTCGTATTTATTTTCAGATTATGTATAAAGCTCAATTTTTGAAAATTGACAATTATATTTTTGACCAGGGTCACATATGAAAAAGGGAATCTTAGCAATTTATAAGACATGTCCAAAAAATAAAATGGCATTTAAAGAAAATGTGTTTACTCTTATAGAAATTATATTACCTAGTATGAATAACATGATCATACCTCCTGACATCAAGAGTCCCTCTGTGATGATTGAGTTTCTTTCCTGTATCCAGTCTTTCAAAGATCGCTCACACAGCTGCATTTGTATATAAAGCATTAAGTGGAACTGAGCCTATAGACAAGAACCAAAAATAAAACAAAATTACAAAATAATTATTCCTCATTTACATAAAAAATATTTACATTCAGAGTTTAATGAACCACATACGCTGTGTGCCTGCGTTTCGGACCATTCAGGAGCTTCTGTATCAATGTAGGAGTTATTGTTCAATTCCAGTCTGTTTTGACTGAGGTCGTCCTCTGAGAGTGTTGAGCTATCCCATTTAGCTGCAGGGCATTTGCTCACTGTAGCACGAGGCTTTCCCAAAAACACACATGGAACAAAGTTTTGTGGGTTGCGGACAGTTTTTGGGCAAACAGCATGGCCCACTTCTTCTTTTGAAGCTGAGGGTTTCACCAAAAGGCTCTCTAATGCAACCTGATTTTCTTTGGATTCTGCTTGTTCAGAATGTTCAAAAACAATGGATGATCCATCGCTGCCATTGGTGTTTTCCTGTGTGCACCTAAAGCAAGACATGTTTTATATGATATCGTAAACAATTATTCGGGGAATTTTTTTTTTAAACCACCTTACCCATCTTTTTGTGCAGGTTTTTGTAATGCTGGAAATGCTTGCGATTTTGGATCTACTGAGAAAAACAGAAAACATGTACAGTCAGCTTGCATCATTTGTTATGAAAATACTCTCCACATCAACACAGCTCCTTACTTTTTACTGCAGGCTGAACATGCTCCATCCATGCTGTGTGATATCCAACAATATTTGGATGCTGAAGGCTGGAGAGCACTTTAACCTCTCTTAGAACCTGCATGGAGATAAAAACAGATGCGTTAAGATATATTATCTCTGATTTGTATAGATTTGGTGGGTAAATCTGTGACATACTTTACCTTCATGCAGTCATCTCTTGTTACTTTCTTGATAAGAATTTTTTTCACTGCATACTCCTGTCCATCAAGCTTGTTTGTGACCTAAAACAGTGTTACTGTTTTCAGTATGCACCTTTCAAAATCAAGTGTTTAATATATTTGCAAGGACAATGTGATCACATTTTCTTACCTTAAATACTTTGCCATAAGATCCTTTACCCAGTTTTGCAATTTCTTCAAATTCACTAAGGTAACGGGATGTCTGTGCTTGGAAAAGAACATCTTTGGTTCTAGGATAGAAAAGTATATCTCAGTTATTTTAAATCTTAACATACTACACACGAACATTCAAAGGTTTCAGGTCAATATGACTTGTATTCAGCACATTTATACATGCATTCATTTGATCATAAGTGAAAGTAAAGATATTCACAATGTTACAATATTTCTATTTTAAATAAATGCTGTTATTATGAACATTAAAAAATAAGTAATAATTAAATAAAAATCTAAATGTCCACAAAATTGCTTAATATTGAAATATTTCTTGAGCACCAAATCTAAATATTAGAATGATTTCTAAAGGATCATGTGATACTGAGGACTGGAATAATGGCTGCTGAAAACAGGATTAAATTACATTTTAGAACACATTAATGTACAAATAAATGCAGTCTTTGTGACTATAACAGATCATTTAAAAAACATACAAAAAGGATTCCATTTTACCCAAAGTATTTGAATAGTAGTGTTATTACAAAGGGGGTCTGCTACAAAGTTTAAAAATGTTTACCTTAGGTTCTGGCCTTCTGTACTCAAGTATCTATGTTCCTGCAGAATCCAAAAGACGTACAGGTCTTTTCATTTTGTTCAAGAAATCATCAGCTGGATAGCACTCATTAAATATAAATAAATGAAAAATTATAAATGAAATTAATGATGGATTCTGTTGAATTACCTGGGGAAATAGTGATGATCTGGTTGCATGCAGGAGCTCTGTGAAGGCTCGGTTATGCTGTAGTCTGACTGTACTAAACTCATCACTGATAGCCAGTGGAGGCAGGAGGTTCATGGCAGCTAAACGCTGGCCTATCACTGAAACAGAAGCAGGTTTTCAAAAAAACTATATATTAGCCAATACTATACACATTACAGATCATGCATTAGAGACTACATCAAAATTGGACAATGCCATGTCCAGTGTACATAGTTACAAAAAAGGTTAGTTGTATATATCAAATAATTTTAAATAAAACATAACTTTTGCTTCTTTGTGTTTAGGGTTCATCACATTGCAAATGATGTCTTAGAGTGGAAAAAGAGTGGATGAGATCTGTAAACAGCATCTAAACTACCTGAGTCTGTTAAACGTTTAGCAAAAAGAGTGATTTATTTTAACAAGTTTTTTAGTTTATAGACAATCTGGTTATTGCAATGTAATGCAAATAACAGAAATTTGAGTATCAGCCTACCCTTAAACAGCATACGTGAGCGTGTAGGATCATGCTCATAAACAAAGCACAAGTGTTCCAGTAGAGATCCTAGCAGTAGTTGGTTGGGAATTACAGAGGCAAATTCCTGGATTGATGGATACTGTCTCCCAGCCAGCAACACTTCACAGTTAGTGTCCGAGTCTGAGGCTGCATTTTTACATGACAAATAAAAAAGATGAATACTAGTCAATATGTTTGACTATTTTTGAACATCAAATGCACAAAATAAGCAAAAACTAACCAAAATGAGTCTAAAACTACTTGGATTGGAGATTACATACCTTCTGCAATAACTTTGGCTAGTAAAGCCATAAGATCAATTTCCTCTGACTCCATTTAGACACCAATAATATAGGTACTTACTTAACAGCTGAGCAAATAGAAACATACCAGTGCTGCATCTTGAGTGTACAGTAGGGGTGGGTAAGGTCTAAGTAACTTATCAGCTTGAAACATTTTCAAGTTACCCCCACACCCCTAAGAAGTCCCACAGATGAAATATTAGTAGGGAGGAGGGACACCTTTAAATTGCATTAATTAAATTAGTTATTTAAACATGCTACTTTGACAGACTGTCCACATGATATTTAATGACATTAACATACATTAAGAACACATAACCTTAACACTTGTCTCGTAAACCTAAATTCTAGCCATAAAAGAAAGGGGCTGCACATAATATTGCAGTGGACTCACTATCAAATTGGACGTCCTCCTCTGTGTCTGTCAGGGTGAATATCCGTCCTCTTGGTCTTATTTCTTGAGTAGAAAGGCCCTGTCGTATATGAAAGCTACGGCTGTTAACAGTAGAAACTACACTGCTACTCGAACTTTCTTCTGCCATGACTCTCTTTGTTGCGTGAAACATGACGTTTTGCTAACAGACACTTCGGTTCATCCCATTCAGTAGATCCATTCAGAAGGCCAAATTAAAAAAAAAAAAAACACAGCCCTTTTCATTTGGCAAACCACACTTACAAGATTTAAAACTGGCCGAATAAAAATACCCCTGTAAACCGACAATGTCCTGCCATGATTCTAATGACTGGAGTTAGGACGTATCTCTAAATTCTTATCATTTGAGGGCGGGATGAACAACTTTTATGTGAATTATGCACCTAAACCTTAATCAAATTCTCGTTTTATGTATTGATTGTTATTTTTACACACCTTTCTCTCCATAAACAACACAAGTTACAGAAAACACTATAAACAATGATGTGTTTCAGTGTCAGCTTCGGCTAATACTAGAGCTGAACTTTTTACACAGTCCCTACTCGGGTCGGATGATGAAACGCTTCAAAATAGAACATTAAAATCGGTACTTCGGTTTTATTATAATATTTCACAATCTGATACGTCAATAAAATTAACATATAAATAAACAATGAGAATATCAAGCCATTTTTGGAAAATGTAATTCCGAGCAGAAAATAAAACGCGTTTAATTAAAATTTTACTTGTTTGCAAAGTAATATAACGAAAAGGCTGAACAGTAAACTTTCAGTATACAGTTGATCACATGCTACGCAAAACATGTGGTGACCTGACGTTGTACGTCACACCGCGGGAAATGTCCACAAAGCTGCAGACAGCTAACGTAACGTTACGGTATTCATGTGCGCGTTTATTGCATGTGAACTTCTATATAGTTTATCAGAACTGCTCCGTTGTTGAAGCATTCGTTTTTTTTCACATTGAGCAATGAAGACACATTAAATTAACACTTTTGTTTGACCTGAATACCACATGGAACAAAGGCTACCAAAGACCCCCAATGCAACTCAAAAGTTAAGGTTCTGTGAGTCATAACACTATATAATATAGTGCTCCAGAAAAAATGTCAGACTCGAGGTAAGTGTTTATTGCTTTGTATAACGTATTCCTTTCAGTTGTTTGCTACATTATAACAACGAGAAAAAACAAAAGAATAGGCTAACGTTAGTGGTATTATATGCTATGCTAGACGTACTGTTTACTGTAGTATTGTACCGTTACTACTGTTTTCTTAAAAAATCCATCTTTTACAATCCTAGCACAGGTTCTGCTGGAGCTATAAAGGCAATAGACAAACAGTCTGTGCATCAGATCTGCTCTGGACAGGTGGTGCTGAGTCTGGCCACAGCTGTAAAAGAGCTGGTGGAGAACAGCATCGATGCTGGTGCAACTAATGTCGGTGAGCTCAAGAACTGACAGCTTGAGGAAACATTGCCTTTGAGGTTATGCTACGTTTGGTCAAGTGTTTTTTGTTGTTGTTTTTTTCTTCTTCATTTAGATGTCAAGCTTCGAGACAATGGAATAGAGTTGGTGGAAGTCTCTGACAATGGAAAAGGGGTTGAGGAGCAAAACTTTGAGGGACTCAGTAAGTTGTCTTGTGATCCTCAGAACTTTACAGTCAAAACTTTAAAATAATTATTTTTTAAAAAGATTTTTAAGAGATGTTGCTTATGCTAACCAAAGCTGCAGTCATTTATATTTTTATATATATTTTTAGAAATTTATTAATTTATTGCTGTCATGAATTTCTAGCATCCATATTTTCACATGATCCTTCAGAAATCATTCTAATATGCTGATTTGACATTCAAGAAATATTTCTTATTCTTATTTCTATTATTATTATCATCAATGTAGAATGTATTATGGGTTTTTAAATGCAGTTTTTTAAAACAAATTAATAACAGGCACAGTAGATATTCAAACTCCACTCTAGAGTTGTGCCTTTAGCACACATACAGTCATGTGAAAAAGTTAGGAGACCCTATTGAATTCTATAGTTTTCCTTAGCAGGTCCTGTGACTTCTTGTAGTCACAGGGCCTGGGGCCTGTACCATGATGGTGGCTAAACAAACTCAGAGTTACAGGACTAGTTTTGGGTTGACAAATGCAAACCGATGCAATCAGGTATTACTTGTACCATTATGAAGCTCATCAACTTTCTTTGTTAACCCAGACTTGATCCTGAGTTAATGTAGCAAGTGCACATGAAAGTGTGACATCAGCAATAAGCAGCCAATCAAATGCTTTTAAGCTTTCATTCACTTCTTGTGAGAGAGTCAGATTTAGAACAGAAAAGATTGAGCAATATGAGGAATTTAATCACATTTACACAGCAAGATGAAACAATCTTTTAATGAAAGGGGAAAAAAAACTTGTAAGTAAGCTGTATTATCTATGTTTATATTAATGTACAAGCCTATTACGATTAAACTAAACTGGCTTGTGTAATAGATTAAGGAGATAATGATTATAGAAATTATAAAGTAATTCTAAAAATAATAATAAAAAAATTTGGATGATTTTATCTTTAAACAATGTTTTACTATGCAGCGTCCTTTAATTTGGAGTAAGAGAAGCTGGGGGAGTGGCT
>JAUCNO010000082.1:6236880-6265917 GCA_032353835.1 Enteromius viviparus | reverse complement strand
TACACTATAATCTGGATTTTAATATCCAGCGCAGAGTTGATGTTATACGGCTTGTTCAGTGAATCGCAGACCGACTCAGTGAGCCGCCGTAAAACAGTGATTCTGTTCAAATTCCCTATAGAATCTTAAATGATTCTGACTCATTTTATTTTGTATGTTTTGAGCTAATCCCGACTCATTCTTACACCTCTTTATTTAGTAACACTCAGAGCCTTTTATTTTTACCCAATTTATTAATTGTAAATGTTTTGTGTATTGGTAAGCAACTTTTAAATTCCTTTTTATTTCTTTCAAAAAATACAATTACTATTATTTAACATTTTATTAAACTTTTATTGAACAATTGAACACAACCACAGCAAACAAATCAAATAACCTAAATAAAGGGAAAAGTCTTAACATATATAATAAACATACAACAAAACACTTTTGTCTTTAGTGCAGGTTGGCATTAAGAAATATGAGATGCCTCAGGTTGGATGGGCTAATGTGATTCCTCCTCTCTGTAATTATTTGTCCTGTTTTTTTAAAAGACTCTCTGTCACTCCGTGTACCCGGCCTGTACCACTACACTCGCTGTGTAGCAAGCGCCCCCTTTCCTTCTTTCACATAATGGTACGATCCTAGTGTTCCCAAACGAAGCCCCGCCCCTACTTACGGCAGAAGAATCCGCTCTCCCCAACGGAAGTCGGCTCTTCTCGTTCGCTACAAAGAATCGGCTCTAAGAGCCGGTTTTTAAATGTATTTCTATTTTTGACAAAACTATAAACAATTAATACGTTACACTCCAAACTTTAATAAATAATGATATGTGCTACATGTAGCTCTGTCCGTTAATATTTTGAATGATTGTGTTCTGAAAGGTAAGCCTCTCGCTAAGGATAAAAGTCAAGGTGGATAACCCCGACCAGATGTCCAGCGGATATAATCATACTTTATGGCTTTTAAACGGTTCGTGTTATGCAATTAGCATATTATTCTCCCCAAGCCATGTAAGGTTAATCATTTTAATTTTGTAACATTCACATTAAAAGTATGAAAATTATTATAAACCAGATTTTTTTTGTACCCCCTTAAATGTTATATAAAGGCTGGAAAAGAAAACCTGGATCAGATACATTTCACACAACTCTTAATTTGATTAGCGTGAGGCAGCCAGAGGCTTGAAATACATATTAAAACTGTAGCATGATAGCAAAGTTATTCAAGATCTTATCATTTTAAGAGTGAAGTATACAAACTACCAACAAAAGCAGCAACCTACATTTAGGCTAATGAAAACTTAAATTTATTGTGAAATAATGTGTTAAACCACGACACTGATGACATGACAGCATTTAAAATAAGAGAAAAATATAGCTTGACCGATTTATATCCTAAATATCAACTTAATTGTATCTGTAAGTGATAAAACAAATCTGAACAATGGGAATGAAACACAAAAGAGAAGATAGCTAATGGATACTTAAACATGATATGTACATACAAAAAAATGAAAAGTGGTAATTACAGTAAAATTCCGATTTTATAATTAATTACAAGGAAGCAACCACTTTTCGTTATAGATTAAATAAAAATCTAAAAAATTGCATGATGTGAAAAATCTTTTTTTACAATGCAATTATTGCATTACACTGATGCTGTCAGTAAAACCTGAACAGTTGACAGTTTTAGTGTAGTGAAGTAGTCCATGCCCATCATATCTCTTCAGTCCAAGAAAAAAATATTATTGAATTGTGTCACACACAGCCTTTTCACTTCCTCTGTAACACAAACAGAATCTTGGTGAGCGTTTAGATCAACAGAAATGTTTTAATATTCCAACTTTTAAATCAACTGTGATCAAAAATTAACTAGCAGACTTAACTAGCAGTCAGTTAATTTTTACATACCATTCACTTCAATGAGGTTAGCATTCTTTTGGTTCAAAATGACATACAGCTCCCTCTGATCAGACTTCTTTCCAACAACCCAGTAATCTGTCATCGCTTTAACAATGATTTCCTCGTCCTCATCAACCCTGTAAAATATGCACAAACACTAAATCTCCTGTGTGGCCGTATAAGCATGCCAAGATGAAACTTAATAGATAGATATTTAATCCTGAAAGCAAGAGTTTAAGAAAATAATATGTATTTGTGAATTTAGCTGAAATTGATTGTGAGAAATTGTCTTGTGCAAATGATGACATTTAAAGCATGCAATTATTACTCAATACATACTAATATTTTGCCCTAAAATAAACATTTTTTGCTCATTTTTTGTCCTATATATTAATTTGCTCCACTTACAGTTACAAAATGTAATTCAAACATGACTTGAATATACCTCTTCAGTCGATTAGTGGCATTGCTTACCGTGCAAAATCGCAGTTGATGTCTCCAAGGATTTTCACGAGGTCCGGGTGGACAGAGGTGAGGGACACGCTGGCCGTCTTGCGCATGTGGATGGTGCTTTTCTCAGCCAAATTCATGTGGTTGAAGTAGATGAACTTAAACTGAGGCTCCTTCTCTGGCCTACAACAACAGTTTTGAGCGAATCAGTGATGCTGAGGTATAGCTTTCCCTCACAATATAACATGCGTGGAAGAATAAAAGCAGTTATGTGTCTTTAAAGTGTGATAAGTGGTATGTAAGTTGATATGAGGGATTGTACCACACAAAAGAATACTGCACACCACATAGGGCTCAGGTAAGATAAGGACACACTGTTTAGATATGATTAATGAATAAGCTCCGGTAACTGCTACTCGGAGCGAGATGATACAGTGGACACTTGTATTCAGCATGCGGGTGAGTGAAAGCCTTGTCAATATTTCTGAATGGTTACCTGGGTCACAGGATGACCCAGTCATCCAAGATTGATGCATTTACGAGCAGTGAAGCAGGACTAACTTGACAGTTGCAGAGACAGCTCAGCATTAATATAAATAGTTTAATAGTGCTGTAAGCCATTTCTTTAGTACCCAACTAAATAACAAGTGGGTGAGTGTGGATAAAAAAGGCTAATTCAGTGCCTCACAATACCCTTTATGATATTAGTTAATCACTTGACTGAGCTTTTTCTGCAAACAATAGATTTACTTTATTCAGCAGTTGGAAGTGAATCTCTGGAGTAATACTGACCCTGATATCCTTCGGTTGATGTTGTACTGCTCACATATGTCAGAAGCCAACAGGGTGAGTTGGGGACCAACCAGGCTGTCTAGTTGTTCACAAAACTCACGATTCAACTCCACTGCGGCTACGTGCACAAAGAGAAGCAGGGTTTGAAAGAAAAGTTAACATTTGACTGATTTCTTGATAATGGTAATCAACAGTTAACAAAACAACACTTAAAGCAGACTCTTACCATTTACCATGAAGCATACAGCTGCACTCATTGCCTGGATAATGAATAACATTTATGTAAAATACGAAAAAATTAAATTTCTATTTTTATTTTCTATTAACCATAATTGAACACTGTTGTTATATTTAATATTGTTGTTATATTATTATATAAAATGACACACTCATCACCTTATAAAAATTAAACAATTAAATGAATAAACAAATGTTGTATCTTATTCAAATCGGGGTTAGTTTCCATTTGCCAAAAATCATTTTTATTAACAATATTGTCAAATAATTATTTGCATGCAAAAGTTTGTTTATTCACATAATATATATGTGTACGGTGTATATTTATTATGTATATATTACACACACCAAACCTATTTTGGATACAATTAATAATTTGACAGCACTATTAATAAAATACTTTATTCATTTATTAATAATAAATATTTAAAAACACGAATGCTAGGTAGTCGCTCAATATCACGTTAAGCTAATAGCGTAAAAAGTTTGACTCTTTCTCTCACCTTGTAAACGATCAAATGTAGCTCCTCGTAACAGTCCTCTGTGTTCACAAATATCCTGGGAAATCTGAATTTTGCATCTGGATCTTTAAGATTTGCTGGTCCTGTTAAAAATCTGTTACCATAACATAATATCAGAGGTTAGTACGACTCTGGACCTTTCATGTATAATACAAATATTCTTTGACTTCTAAAGGTGGCACAAAAATGTCACACTGTACACTGTCCTGCTAACCTCCATGGCTTCAAGAGTCACAGCCGACCCTCTGAAGAGTGTGCTCCCATTACCCACATTACCCACTGAACACATATCAACAAAGAAGCTCTGCCAATTATTCATCAGACTCTCCGTGATTGATCTGACGAGAATAATCTATAAATAATCTTAATGGAATCAGTCAAACCTAACCCCTTTGTGAGTTCACCCACTCGTCGAACAACCAGATGGGTTATTGTGAAGTTTGTTGGGCTTAGTGTTTTTTTCCTTGCCACTAAAGCAATTAAATTACCCTTGTGCAATCTGATATTTGGTAGCGTTGCTTGATCAGTGTTTGTCTTAGAGCTGCGCTTGGCTGCTTGTGTCCCCGAAGCACTGAGCCCAAGCAGACAGGCAGAAGGCCAAGAGCCCGCTGTTCCAGTCCTGAGTTCTAAGCAGGAAATATCTGGATACTTGCCTTCCGTAGTGCAACAGATTCCCAGCCACCTCTGGCCTGAGCGGAGAGTCTCTTCCTGCAAGCTGTCGAATGTTTACATACAGAAACACAGATCATTCATAAACAGCTGTAGATTGCACATGACTTAGGAGCATATTCCAAAAAACCACACACAGAATTGTTATGGCATGACATCAGTGACACTGTGTCTCCACTCAAAATAACTGTATTCCACTATATATTTCACTGGTATTAAAATCACTATGTTAAATAGCAAAATCAAGTCACGCATGCTGTTAGAAACTGTATACAAAAGTTTGGTATTAGTAGAACAGACCATAAATATTAGAAGCTGGCTTTGCCGTAGCAACCAGGTATTTGATTTAAATAAATTCTGACAAATGCTTTTGAATTGAATCAGAGAAATATTGCAGTTTGCATAAAAATGTAAACTATTTACAACATTGATCATATGTTTTTTGAGCACAAAACAGCTTACTGGAATTGACAAATAGGGAATGATAAATTATTATAGAAAGATTTTAATTGGGCCAATTTGATACGTTGAAAGCTTCCACTAATGTCTACTGTACAAACAGTGTTAGACTGGGAGAAAATGCTCAGTCTGTGTGTCACCTCAGGTTCAGTGTGCCGCGGGAACAGTGAGGTCGTCAGGTATTTGTACAGGATTCGCATGTCATCCTGCTCTAGACCACTCCTACAAAATACAGCACAGAACATAAGACTAAAGCACATGCAAACTTCGAACAAAAGAGTGTTTCAATAATAATATTAATACTTTAAATGGTCTTGTGTCGACAAGCGACACTTTCATTTAAACAAGTAATCAGGCAAACACCATTCAACAGTCATTAACACAGGCACTTTAGTGAAAGTAATTTTTCAAAACAAGCTATGAAAGTCATGTTGTCAATTCAACAAAGAGGATTAAAAGTCATATTTAAAGTCTATCTGGATCCCCGTGCCAGACGGTTTGTGATTAAGAAGCTTTAGCTGTGCCGCTTTATTGAGTCCCTGCAGTCTTATCTCTCAGACTTCATGTCCTCTACGGCAATCAGTCATTTAAGGTAAACCCTCATTCATATCACGCATTTATATTCTGTGAATTCAACAAAAAATATCATTTACATTTAAAGCTATAATCAACATGCAAAAATGATCAAATGTGTGATCTGAATACACAATCATTAATATTTATCATTAATATAAATTAGTATTAAACATAGTTGTTTTTGTCCTTTTTTGAGCTTGACAGCCCCTTATCAAAATTCATTGGAAAAGAGCAGCGTGAACATTTTTCTAAATGGTTTCTTTTTCTGTCCATATGCAAAATAAAGTCTTATAGGTTTGTAATGCCATGAGGGTAAGAATTTAACATTTTTGGGTTAAATATCAATTCAGAGGCATTTATAGATTGACATTCACCAGATTAGCTGGTCGTTGTAGAGAAAGGCCGTGTATTTGACTAGACTCAGGCTCTCTTCTACTCTATTGACAAAAGACTGGATCTTCAGGTAGGTCATCTTGTCAAGAGGGAAAAAGCTGATTCCTCCGAAGACATCCAGCAGGTCACATGACTGGAGATGAAGCGTCTGCAGGTACTAAGACAAAGCATACAACAAAAAACTTGAAAAAACACACTACAGTTAAGATATAAGCTTCTCAAATGCAATCACATAAAATAAAAAACAATGCAGTATGAATAAGTACAGGCTAATGTCAGGACTGACATTTTGCTTATCAAGAAGGGTCAAAAAAAAAAAAAAAAGTACACTATGCCCTCAAACATGGATGAAATTACCAAAGGGTCCCTGATAAGGCTGACGTAATGTAATTTGACGACTTGACGTGCTGAGATGCAGCCCTGGTGTGACTTTGCACAGCAGTCAGTGACATTTAACCTAAAGCACAAATTGCACTTTCACTGAGAGCTTCAGGGCACAGCTCAGGTTAGGGAGGGGGTGACGTGAAGGGTTTCCCTTGACCTAAACTGAATTATTCAGATAGGTGAGTAAGCATGATGCCCTGAGCAAGGAAATCTGAACCGAAGAATAAAGAGACTGATAAAGTCATACAGAAAACAATTCCTACTAGGTATTGCTGGTAATCATAGGGTGTGCTAACTTTTTGACCCATAGCTTTTCCATCTTTGCTTAATTTTTGTTAAATAAATAATGACACAGTGTTATATGTACTGTGATATAGTTCATCTGCGGTTGTATTTTTTCAAATTTTAAGAACTTACAAAAACCAGATAATATTTTGTTATGTCCTGAAATTGAAAACTATAAACAAATCAGTAGTCCTAACTTTTTCACATGAATATATACATTCTGAAGCTGTTTTTCTGTATTCCATTTAAACAAGGTGTCTTTTACCATATATGTGTTCTTTAAAATGATCAATAGCATTTCTATCTCCTGAACAGGCTCTTTTCATGTGTTCTTCAAGTTTTAAAAGTTCACACAGTTTACAGATTACTGTATTCCTTGGCCTACAGTTTCACATAGACTAATAATAGAGATTAATAATAGTGAAATAACTTCTCTTATTAATAGGCATAGTTCTGTGCATTGTATTGAATCAGGATTCACCATCACAGGCATAAATTATAATTTAAAATGTATAAAAAATATCGATCAGTTCTTAGATTGCAATATTATTTCACCGTATTATTGTTTTAAATAAATAAACTCAGCCTTGGTGAGCATGAGGGACTTCTTTTAAGAACATTGTAAAATCTAAATGATATTTAACTTTTGACCTGCAGTAAATTATTTCTGTCCTTTCTGCAGCTTTAAAACATCACACTTCCAAACTAAGAGATTTTTCTGACTTGATACATGTGGAGACATTTGGGTTCCGTGGTGAAGCTCTGAGCTCACTATGTGCTCTTAGGTAACACTTTACTTTAAATTCATCCAAATCTTACAGTTGGTGAATTATGATAATATTGTTCTAGTACAGTGATGACCTCACAGTTCTTCATGCTTTGATTTCTTGTTTTAATAATCTCTTCATTAATCTTTTTTAGCCTGTTTAGTGCTTTCTTAATTTGCACTGTTTTATATGATCACAGTGATCTAAGTGTTGTGACCTGCTACGAGAGCGCTCATATCGGAGCTCGGCTGGTGTATGACCACAATGGTCGTCTTACTCAGCGTGTGCCACATCCCCGTCAGCATGGCACTACTGTCACTCTTCAGAAGCTCTTCTCCACATTGCCCGTTCGACACAAGGAGTTCCAACGCAACATCAAAAAGGTTAGCTGGGAGATGCTTGGGAACATGGGTTTGTACACATGTTAAGGAAGAAATAAACTAGAGTTTCTTCACAGGAATATTCCAAGATGATTTTCGTCTTGCAGTCCTACTGCATCATCTCCACTGGTGTGCGTATTACATGCACCAACCAGATGGGACAAGGCAAGCGCACTACAGTATTATGCACCAGTGGCAGTAACGGCATGAGAGACAACATTGGAGCTGTGTTTGGACCTAAACAGGTGGGAATGACGACAAATCCAACACATATTTTATTATACATATACATTTATTTTATTATTATTTATGCCTGTTGTTTGACAGGTACATGTAGAGTATTTCACATTTTTAAATGTCCACAGCTACAAAGTTTGATTCCCTTTCAACAAATATATCCCAGTGAATCAACTAAGGAAGACTATGGCCTTAGTGGGGTAGATGTTCCTAAAGACCTTTTCATGTGCGTTTTTGTGTGTATACATTCATTTGATTGTCTGCTTATTACCAATTTTTGCAAATAAAGTAATGAAAACCATCTTATAACTTGGAATTTTCCTGTGTAAAGTGATGGTTATTGATATTATTAAATTTTAGCATTGAAGGGTTTGTGTCTCAAGCGGATCATGGTGTTGGTCGAAGTGCTACTGACAGACAGTTTTTCTTTATCAATAAACGACCCTGTGATCCAGTAAAGGTATGGTCTTTATATTAAAGTGTGCTATATTTTTTAATATAATTTATATGTAAGAAATCATAATTTTCATGTTTTTTGCCCTCAAGGTCTCCAAGCTTGTGAATGAGGTTTATCACATGTATAATCGACATCAATACCCTTTTGTTGCTCTAAACATCACTGTTGCTTCAGGTAATACTTAACAGAACAATCAGTTAATTTAATTAAATTGCATATAAAGTTTATACACTGTTGTTCATAAATTGATCAAACGTGTCATTCAACAAAATAGTAAAACTATTAAGTTTTGGCTGCTGAAAATACTGATTTGCAGTTATAAAAATAAATGGCATTTTAAAATAATAACCTTTATTTTTGTATTATTATTTTTTACATTATTATTATTTTTACTGCATTTATGCTAAAATTAATGTAGCCAGGCTAAAAAAAAAGTAGTTTGAAAATGTAGCATCTTACAACCCCAAACTTTTAAAAGAGTGAGTACATAAAACAAAGTATGTAAAATATAAATGCTAAAAATACTTAATTTGTTGATACTTGTCATTTATCCCTTTGATTCTATGTTTCAAATTAGACTGTGTCGATGTGAATGTGACTCCAGACAAACGTCAGATTCTTCTACAAGAGGAAAAACTCTTGCTGGCAATTCTGAAAAGCTCGCTTATTGCTATGTTTGAGACTGGTGTCAATAAAATCAGCCTCAATCACATTTCTCCAGCAATTACCAGTAAGTACTTCAGACCTTTTAAGACATGTCATGTTGTCTTGAAGTGTGATTAAAAAGGCTGATGTTGTTCTTCATTTAAAGACCTGTACAGACCAACCGAGACAAGTGCTGGTTCAATAGATCAGGATATAGGTTCTGTCTCTGAAGCGCTTCCAGATGATGAACCCCCAAAGACATCCATCAATCTAGCTGGACTTAAAGAAGCATTTTCTAAACATCAGTTACCTGGAACTGGCTCAAAGCAATCTAGTCATAAAGCTGCTTGTGCTGGTCCTTCTCAGAAGAAGATGTTTTCCTTTGTGAGCTGCTCTAAAAAAATTACAGACATTACAAAGTCCTCTTCAAGTTTCTCTGCTATTTCTTCCATTAAAAAATCAACTGTTTGCCTAGATAAATATAAAAGCTCCTTTGATGGTGATGCTGAAGATTCTGGGGCTACGAACCAAAATTCAGCTGAAGATGATCCAGAGATTCTACATAAAAACAATTCTGAGTCAGTTTTACACCCTAGTATACATCAAACTGATGTTAAAGCTGAGATTATTGATGAACCTGAGAAGTTCTCGAGTTCTAAAACTTTGGTGCCGGAGACAAAGTCAGAAGAATACAAGGATAGAATTTTCAGTCCTGAAGCTAAAAGAGCTCGACATGAAGCAGAACCTCTAGCAAAAAGCAGTTTGATGGATTCCAAAATCAAGAATGCTTCTCTGCAGATGGATTCACCCATGAGCATACAGAAGAAAACAACACTTTTGCAGTTTTCTCTACAGGAACTTTTTAAAAAGATGCAGAGGCTAAAGGTTCAGAAGACTGAAAGCAACAATCAAGAGCCAAAATATAGACGGTTCAGGGCGAATATTAACCCTGGCGAAAACCAGAGCGCTGAGGATGAGCTTAAGAAAGAAATAAGGTAACATTGAAAGTTTAGATTAATCTCTTAAACTACCAAAATAATAAAGTTGCCCTTTACAAGGTTTTAACTTTTTCTTGCAGCAAAGATATGTTCAAGGATATGGAAATCATTGGTCAGTTCAATATGGGTTTTATTATCACCAAGCTGAAATCCGACCTTTTCAAAATTGACCAACATGCCACAGACGAAAAGTACAACTTTGAGATGCTACAACAAAATACGGTCTTAAAGGGACAGCGACTCATTGTGTAAGTCACACTCTGCAGAGATAAACGAAACTGAAAGAAGGTATTTATTTTAAAACTAACTTGTTTTCTTAATATGCAGTCCACAAAGTCTTCACCTTCCAGCAATCAGTGAAACTGTGCTTATGGAAAACCTTGAAATCTTCAGAAAGAATGGTTTTGACTTTCTCATTGAGGAGGATGGTGAGTTACCTGCTGTAGTTGTGTTTCATACAGTATCTTATATAGTATCTTATCTTGCAGACTGACATGGGACAGTGTTTTTTTTTTTCAGCTCAGGTTATGCAGAGGGTAAAGCTGGTGTCTTTGCCAACAAGCAAGAATTGGACCTTTGGCCCAAGTGACATTGAAGAGCTCATCTTCATGCTTAGTGACAGTCCTGGAATCATGTGTCGACCTTCTCGAGTTAGGCAGATGTTTGCATCTAGAGCATGTCGCAAATCGGTGAGTGCAGTAGGTTTTTATTCGTCAAAATTATTTTACAACCTGCCTGTTATTTATCAGTTGTGTCCAAACAAATACTTGTAAGGTAGAACAGAATGTGCGATTGAGCTTTTGCATGTTTGTGTTTTTTTACCCAGGTGATGGTTGGCACTGCTCTGAACACCAGTGAAATGAAAAAACTTGTGCTTCACATGGCGGAAATTGAACAGCCCTGGAATTGTCCACATGGTAGACCTACCATGAGACACCTTGCTAATCTGGATATGGTTTCTCAGGACTGAAGACACTGCTTGTTTTTGCATTTTTTTCCCCCAAAGTTATATTAACACTATTGTTTTAATAAAGTATTTTAATAATTGTATTTTTATAATAAAGCAAGTTTCTCATTATGTGCTTGCAGTCATGTGATGTAATTATTTAAATGTTATGTCGCTTTTTATTATTTAAAGTGAGTAGATTTTAAAATTCCAATAATTCAAGAATAACTATTTGCTAATTATTGAACAATTCATTCAAAGGGATTGGTTTTAGAAATATAAAAGTTATCATAGTTTACACAACTTTGTTGTTTCAAACCTGTAACCAAGTTCTTGGTTACCAACATTTCTAAAAGTATTTTTTTACCTTGTTCCTCAGAAGAGCGTAAGTAATTGTGATGACAAAACAGATAAATATTTATTAAGAGTTTCTTTAAGGTTCTTTTAAAATATTTGCATCCGACAGGTCCTGTTAATTATTTTGGCAAGTACAGGTGTGCACACGGGTGTACTAACAGGTGCTCTCAGATTCACACAGTTTTGATCTGTGTAATAATAGGCTATGTGTGCAACAAAATATTACTTAACATTCAGTATTCACTGTGACTTATACAGATGTTAGTTGTTGCTGCAGTCTCTTTGCTGTTGTGTCTTCTGTTGTTTTCTCTTTTTTTCAGCAGGTATGGAAGCAGATTATCTGTTTTTGATCTTTCTCTCTTTCGATTTTTTTTTTTCTTCCTCTCTCTCTGTCTCTCCCCTTTCTTGTCCCTCTACAAAACCGCTTTTTTCTTCCTTTTTTCTCCTTTTTTTTTCTCCTGTTTTTTTTTTTCTCTATCCCCCGGTTCTTTTTGTCACAGTATGGTTACATAAAATGAATTTATATTTATATATATATATACAGGCTCTGAATGATGATAGCACATCTGCACATACAAACTGTAATGTTTTATCTGTGTTACTGACAGACCGGGGGAAAAAAACATATTGGCAAGTCTAACTTGCCGTACTTGTATTCCCCATTCCCTAGCAACCGTTAGCTTGTTACTATGTACGCTCCTCTGGGATTACAGCTAGTCGGTGTATTAGCGAAAACTTTACCTCTGAGCACAAACGATGGCTAAAGGCCACACAATGAAAGATTCTAACAGATCTACACCAGAAACAACGCTTAGTAAAGTATTAGGAGAGTCCTCCGCGTCCAGTTTACGGTCAGAGTCCGTCGCAGAGCCTGAAGAAGTTCAAAACTCATCGAGTGACACTGCGTGTTCCGCTTCTGGCGTATCACTACCCACGAATGACCATCTACAGAACCATGAGCATCATCAGTGCCGTAAAGTTCCCATTCTTCACCATATAATCCTGGAAAGGTTAGACACGCATTTTTCCAAAAATTATAAACATCCAAATTTGTTGACTAACTTAATTGTGTTTGTTGTTAACCTCTTGTTCTCAGATATGAGGGTGATATGAGTGGAGACATGTTTCATGCAGAAGGTGTCGCTTATTTTAAAGGTGGGCCAAATTTACAAGGTGATTGATGAATGACTGAAATCAACTTTAGAACCTGGGACCCCAGTATAAATCTAATTAAAATATAATTGAATCTATGTAAAATTATGATAATCTTTGACAAATTAGCTACTAAAGGTAAACTATAAATTAACCAACAGATATTAGTAAAAAACTAAAAATGTGTAAATAGAAACATCAGATGCATACTTCATTAACCTCCATAAGTTTACACATTATAATGGAACATTTCAATAAAATTATAATACACTCATTTAACTTCTTATAATAAAGATAAACTATGAATAGTACATTGTAATTGTAGAGAGAAAATAAAATAGAAATGTTGGTGTTTTGTTTTGTATTTCATTCTTGCTGATAAAATACACCTTTTTATTGGATTTCTCAAATGTCCATCTACAAAGCTTGCTTGAAAAAAAGTATTTTATCAGTTGATTTCTAACATTTTGCAATCTTTAGGGTAGTTTTTCACATGGGTTAATGCATGGCAATGGGGAATATATCTGGACAGACGGTTTAAAGTATCAGGTATGTAAAAAGTTAACAGCTCAATAAAATCAAATCTAATTTTATGTCACATTCACATACATACATGGTACGACAATAAGTTGGCCTTCATATTTATGTACATTTTTAAACAAGTCAGATAACACCCCAGTATTTTTAATTTACTCATACACTTTCTGGAGTTTCACCAATAATTAAAAAAATTCCCTCCTGCTGCATTTGGCAGGGTGATTTCAAATTAAATGTTCCCATGGGACATGGGACTTACACCTGGTTGGATGGCAGCACTTACGAAGGAGAGGTACACAAAGGTGTCCGACATGGTGACGGAGTGTATAAATGTGCCAAAACCTCTACTGTGTACAGAGGTCAGTGGTGTCTGGGCAAAAGACAGGGGCAGGTATGTACATACACATATCCATTGTCTCAACATTCCGCATATGTATTATTTAATTATAAATATCTTTACTGATTTGATGGTTACAGGGGGTAATGTACTATAACCAAGCAGCCACATCATGGTACAAGGGAGAATGGGTGAACAATTACAGAGAGGGCTGGGGGACCCGGTGGTAAGTGATATTAATGCACATTTCTTTATAATTTTTTTGTTAACACTGTCATTTGTTAATGTATTAACTGTCATGAACAATACATTTTTAACATTAACAATCTTTGTTAATGTTAATAAACACACAAACATTTGTTCATGTTAGTTTACAGTGCATTAAATAATGAACAAATGCAACTTGTTTTAATGCTTTAGTTAATGCAAAACATTAATTTGACAATGATTAATAAATGCTGTAGTATCGTTTCTTTTAAAAAAATACTGTCAAATTAAGTTTATTATTATGCCCTGCCCAATATCTCCTTACAAACTACACTGCTCGAAAAAAATACAGGGCAACACTTAAACACAACACTGACTCTAAGTCAGTCACACTTCTGTGAAATCAAACTGTGAAAACTGCCCACTTAGGAAGGAACACTGGTGGACAATCAATTTCACATGTTGTTGTGTAAATGCAATAGACAACAGCTGGAAATGATAGGCAATTAGCAAGACAAACCCTATAAAGCAGGTATGGGGAACCTTTGCCCTCCTGCAAGGTTTTCATTGCTGCGTCCGAAATCGCATACTGCTTAAGTAGGTACTACATTTAAAATTGAACATACTACTCGACAGTTAAAACAGTAGGTACTATATAGCATGGATGTGAGTAGTATGAATGGAATTCAGACATACTACATCCGCCATATTGATGTTGTCACGTGTCACGCGTCGTCATAACAGCACGAAAATTTAAACTTTCAATAAATCATCCGTTTATTTATTTAGTGTGTTAAACAAGTCTAATTTAATCACAACAAATTAAGTTTTTTTTCCTGAGGTGCTTACACTTAAAATGATCCACGTCTCCACTTTCCGTCATTTTTTAAATATGACGCCTCCTCTCCCGGAGCCTTATGGGATAGGAAAGTGTCCATGTGCTATGAATTCGGACATACTACTCGCTTCGCATGCTGTTTTTCGCGTACTATATAGTAGGGAAGTAAGCGATTTCGGACGCAGCACATGTTTCCCTGCGCAAACAAACCTGATTCAAATTAACCAATGATTGTGTAGAACTTCATTGGCTGTTGGATCCATTTTATTTGAGTCAGGTATTGTGAAGCAGGGTTGTATGAAAACTTAGAGGACGGTGGTCCTCGAGGGCCAGGGTTCCCCACCCCTGCAATAAAGGAGCTAATACTTGCTAATACTCCAAATCCAGACCTCCATGGGTATTGATGATTTTTGTGTGGTTTTTTGTTGTCAGCACATTCAACTACGTAAAGAACAAAGTATTTAATTAAAATATTTCATTCATTCAGATCTAGGATGTGTTATTTTAGTGTTCCCTTTATTTTTTAAACAGTGTACCATTTTTTTTTTTCACTAAAGTTACCCATCTGGAAATGTATATGAGGGACAATGGAGGAACAATGTTCAGCATGGAGAAGGAACAATGAGATGGGTTCAACTGGATCAGCAATATAGTGGGCAGTGGGTAAATGGCATCCAGGTCTGTTTAACTTTGCCCATTGTTAAGGGTCATTCCCTGACTGTATTATGTCTGATTTCATATAATCTTGTACTGAAATTATAGTGGAAGTGTCTTATTTAATGTAGGATGGAAAAGGAACACACACATGGTTGCGTAAAAGAGTTTCGTGCTCTCAGTACCCTCGCATGAACGAGTACACAGGAGAATTCGTTCAGGGCATGCGTCATGGTCGAGGACAGTTCTTTTATGCCAGTGGGGCTGTGTATTGTGGCGAGTGGAAACATGACCAAAAACACGGACAGGTAAAGCACCTTTCAAATGAGGGAGATCTGAGATGGTGTTGTGTTTCTAATACATCAGATGGTCTTTTGCAGGGGAGGTACACTTTTGAAAATGGACAGGTATATGAAGGGGAGTTTATTAAGGACTGCATGGCTGAATTTCCTGCCTTCACTCCGGGCCTAAGTGGAATTACGACTCCTTTTCCAGACGAGAGTAAGTAATACTCATTAACCGAAGGAAAATATATTATTAGCTCTCCTTAATACTTGATTCTGCTTATGTGCTTCTTTAATCTAACGGGGCTTATCTCTGTAAATTAGACGATTCATCAAACAGAGCTTCACAGTCAAGCACAAGCTCCTCGCCGCTTGGATCCGACATAGTTTTGAACATTCAAGCCCTGTTAAGCAGATTCCCTGAGGCCCACAGAGACCAAGAATTGAAACAGGTTTTTATCCTACTTTAAGATTAATCCTAAAGTAAATCCAGAGGCAAATCTGTGTGTAACCACTATTTTACTTCCATCCGTATAGGTGGAATTTGCAGTAGTGAGACACATTGGTTTGTTAAGGGAAATATACAGCTTCTACAGCTGCCTTGGACATGAGAAGTTTTCAGACAAAATATTCCCTCTCACCCACCTGCAGTTCTCTCGCTTTCTCATGGACTGTAAAGTTCACCAGCATGGAATCACAGTAGCGCAAATGGGCCGTCTTATCAACGGTAATAAGAATGTTAAGTGATAATGCTTTTCTTTTGCCACAAAATCTATTACACGTAAGTTTTGCTTGTTGTCATTGTCTTGAATATAGATCCGGTTCATTCTCCTTTTGCTGCCATTCTACCCAGAGAGTGTATCAGCTATATTATCATTGTAGCATATCACATTTGCCACAAGTCTATTGAGTGAGTACATTCATACCATAATAAAGTTTTGGATTTTTTTAGGCTTTCATTATGTCATCATTATTTTTTTGTCATGTTTTAGATCCTCTAACAGCATACTCGCAGCATGTTTTTCAAAGCTCATGAGGCAGAACATCATTCCCAATGCGAAACATGTAAAAGGTAGAGAGATAAAGATTGAAGATAAATCTATATAAAGAGTCTATATAAAATAATAAATAAACTCTATATTATTACAATGGTTAATTGTATATATTTGTGATGTCAAACGATCGCAATCAAAATTAAACATTTGCCCCAGGTTTCAGACATGGCTTAAGCCTAGTCCTAGACTAAATGTAAATTCTGAGCTGTTTCAACTGAAAGAAACTCACACTGACTGATCTGATGTCAGTGCCTTTGTTGTGTCTTAACATGCTTTTAGAAAAAAACCTTACTGTTGTATGTTTATAAAATTACTTAAATGTCCGAACTATGGATTAAACCTCATTTAAGATAAGCCGTCTATGAAACCAGGCCTTTGTCTACATAATGTGTATATTTAAACACACACACAGTGTATAAATTAAAAAATATTTACATGTATATATTAATTAACAAAAAAAAATTCTTAAGTCTACACATGTACTAAAAGGAATAGTTTAACCAAAAATGAAAATCTTTATAAATGTCTTTATTCTGACAAACACAAAAGGTGTTTTTGCAAAAAAACGTTTGTAACCAGGCTGTTATGGATAACCATAAACTTCCGTAGTATTTTTCTTTTTACCATGGAAGTCAATGTTGACCTTGTGTTTGGCAGAACAAAGAAATTCATACTGATTTGGAAGGCGAGTAAATGGCAATTAAAATTTTTTGGGTGAACTATTCATTATATAATATACACACATTATGTAGACACAAGTTTTATTTTGGATGTGATTAATCACAATTAATTGTTTAACAGCACTTTATATACATTTTTAGGGCATCTGTTCTGTCATCCTGTGCATGCTGCGGTTGCATATAACTACTCAGACAGATGCTGGGAAATTTACCAGGCTCTGTGTAAACCCAGTTCAATCCATACTGAGACAATCTTGACAGTAAGGCAATTTGTCTTGATGCTTAAGGTAACAGCCCTTTTACCCTGATCAAGTTCCAATTTACTAAGATTTATTCATACATGACACTAACACATATTCCTGTTCGCAGGACTTCCATCTGTATGACAGTGACCTAACCGTGTCAAAAGTGTTAGAGATCCTCTCGGTGGATAATCCATCAATTTATGATGGAACCTACAGCAACCTGGAGTTGGAGGTCAGTAGCTGATGGTATCTGGTTGATGATATTTTGGACCTGATGAATGATTTTGGTTGTAGATGAGCTTTCTGGAGTTTTTTGAGGCATTGCTGGGCTGTGCTGAGGTGAAAGGCAACTGTCAAACTGACACCGAAAGCCAGATTGACGCAAGTCATCAGGAAGACACTGTTTTAAGTTCACTTCAGGTCGGTGCCTGCTTACTAAATTATGGTTACATCATTTAAATATCTTTTTCTGATTTTTTTTATAAAAACTTTTTAGCATTTTCTCCCATGTTGATAGTCATAGCTACAAATCTCAAAAGACTTTGTACTAAAGTCTCACATTAAGTGGATCATTATCTCAAGCTTGGGTTTAAAGCTAACCAAACTGTCTCCATTAATGTGTTCTCATCTTTTGAAATGTTTTAGTCATCCCTATCTGAGGAGACCGAGAGGATCCAAAGTCCAGTCCTTGCTTTTCAAGGTTTGACTTCACAAATTCAATCTTGGTCAATCTTGTTACTGCATCAGTGCTTCTCAAACAGGAGGCCTCAACATAGGGAGGCTCAAGATGATTATTTAGAATTATTAAATAGCACAAAACAAGCATTGAAAAAAAGCAAGTCATAAACTTAGGAAATTCATTGCTTAAAGATTAAAGCTTTTGTTCACCCAAAAAGGAGCATTTTGTCATTCATTACTCAACCGAATACCCAAACCCTGTAATACCTTTGTTCATTTTCGGAACTGAAATTATCCAGATATGTAGTAAAAACATAAGTAAAAATAGTCCATGTGCCATCAGTGGATCAACTTCACTTTTAGTGAAGGTAAGGTTCAGGATCATTTCAGTTGTTTTGCTGTCTATGGAGGGTTAGATAGCTCTCTGATCCCATCAAAAATATCTTGTGTTCTGAAAATGAACGAAAGTCTTATGGGTTTGGAACGATGTTAGGGTGAGTAATTAATAACAGAATTTTCATTTCCTTCCTTCCCTTTAAAGAACATTCCTTTTTTTTTTTTTAACAATTACACTGAAACTGGACATTTTGAAAACAAAACTAGAGGGCTTTGCATTAAAGCTTAAGAACCACTACACTATACCGATTAATCCTTTATCATGTGTAAAGTAACTACATTACTACAGGTCTAGATAGTCTCCTATTTCTCTATTTAGTTATACTGGCATTAGTACTTCATATACATTCTCCACAAAGAGTAAATTTCTTCATCTCCTAGTGTATGACTAGTGTATGTATTCATAGAGACAGACCTGAAGAGCTGGAGGCAGAAAAAACAGCAGTTCTTTACGCAGATATTTTTCCCTGCATATGAGCACAGCGTGGAGCTACAGGAGGAACGACTCAGACTGAGACAAAAGAATCTTGCAGAAGCTGATAATGCAAGGTATTTAAAAAAATAGCACTACCCTGATTCCAAGAAAAGTTCTAGTTCCCTATGCACCGATAAATGCCTACACAGTCTGATCAGTGTGTTGGTCTATGCATGCTTAATCCCCAGATATACAGAACAGCTGAAGACTGAGGAAAAACAAGAGGAAGATAGTAATGGAGAGGTTTCAAAAAATGATGTTAATTGCACATCTTCTTCCACCATGACCCCTGTGACCTCCACCACATCTGTCATTTCAAAGTCACTCACCAATAGTAGTAAGAAAAACAAGTAAATCCACAGAATAGTATATTGTGTTTATTTTTTTTAATTGTCTTTTAAAAAATCTTTTGATGTTAATAGACTTGCAACAATATTTCTATGCAGTTCAGACCTCAGAAAATATATTTTTATCTAAATATGCTCATTATGGAGAACAAAAAGTAGCAAATGTAACATTAGTATCAAAAGGAGCCTAATTTACCAAACCAAATAAATCAAAAGACATCTAATTCAAGAACAAACCACATATATATATATATACACACAAATAAAATTATCCACATCTATACAGTAAATGGATGTGCTTTTATTTGTGTGGGGGAGGTGTGAATGTGATCAGGTCACGTTCATACACTGACTGTCTCACTTTCTCCTTCCGTTCTGGAGAGAACAGCAATAGATTCTCCGACATCTGAAATGCCAGAAAACAAGATGTTTATAGACAAATAAAATTTATATGCAATTCAAGTTTATTCAATTATAATTGTGAAATTTAACAATTTGTGATATAATGGTTGAAGGAGTTCCTACAGTCATGGAAAGATGGAACATCTCCGGGGGGGTTAACACATGTCTTTGCAAGCAGATAAATGGGGTTTTGGAACCAAAATATTTAGTGATGTTGATTAACAAATTTTGAGATTCCCTCAGGGTTTTTCAGGATTGGAGCTGAACTCTGCAGGAGAGTGTCCCTCCAGGATCAATGTTCCCCACCCCTGATGTAAGCAGTGTTCATAACGTAAGCTCAGAAGAGAATAGATGAAGGATAGAGCAATACTAAACACTGGTAACAAATTAAGTTTAAAAAAATATAATAAATGTTAAATAAAATCATTTTTGAAAAACCTATCGATCTGCTTTAGAAGATGTGTTAACCCCCCTCCCAGAGGAGTATAGGTTATTTTATCTTCTAAACTAATTAGAATATCTTCAAAAAGCTGATTTCACCATTCAAGAAGTGAAACTTGTATAATGTATGCATTCATTCCACACAGACTGATATATTTCAAGTGTTTATTTCTTTTAATGTTGATGATTATAACTGACAACTAATGAAAATTCAGTATCTCAGAAAATAAGAATATTACTTGGGACCAATACAAAGAAAAGGATTCAGGCATGAAAATGGGTCGGGGGTGAAAAAGGTGAGAAGGGTGCTCGAGGGGTGATGGGGCCGGGAAGTGGTGGGGACAGGCAGGCAAAGAAATCAACACAATAAGCGTTTTCTACCATTATCGAAAAAAACCTACCATCAACTACAAATGCTATTTGCTATTGAAGACAGACCCCTTGTCTAACGACGTGTACATCCCTTAAATAGGAGACCTCTTGCCCTTTACAGAGACCTTGGCCTTCAGTTGAAGCCACGACCCAGCATCCAGCTGTTTAATCAAAACTGCATTGTTCCTCCCTAAACACACTAAAATAACGTTTGTATTAGTGTTACCGATACTTTAGCATTAAATGTAACCTCTTTTTCACTCGTTCACATGAAGCATCTAAAAATGAGTGGAAAACGCGAGGCACATCAATTCCTCTAACTAATTTCAAAGCGCTAGGGCGCTCGCACTTCTGTAGCGTCTGCTGTTACTAGGCAACCATGAAGGCGCTGTCAGTTACAAAATAATTTCTGCTATGGATTTCAAACTGCTCGGCTCCATTGAAAATAAAGAGCTCGCGCACGCAAAACGTGCTGCATGTGAACAGGCCCCTTAAGGGGGCCGCACACTGGACGAGAAGCGCAGCAAAGTGCCGAGCCGCACCATGTCTTTAAAATTCATCACATTGTTTTCTATGAAAGTCCTTAACACCCAGGATGGCTTAAGGGTTAGTAAAATATGGGGTAATTCTTTAATGAAACAAATCCAGTTAATAAAATAAATCGCAAGATATAAACAGCTACAAGATATTTGAGATCAAAATTTCTCTGTTTCTGAATTTCCATGACTGGAGACCAGTAGGGAACCCTGTTGAAAGACAAAGAGGGAATGACAGGTTCATTAAGGAAAGATTTAACTCACCCGATTGATCTGGGGTGAGAACACCATTCCTGGAAGAGCTGAGACAGGAGTGCATGAAAGAGAAATGTGTGTGAGTGCCCAGGTGCTCCCCACAAAAACCACAAGTGAGCAATAACAACATTGTGAAGTCAGGGACACAAACTACCTGTTGCCAAGACATCATGTGGGCGCTCCTCCACCCGAGTCACCGGACTCTCCATCTCAGCATCCACTGCCCCAAAAGAGAACCTCTCTGCTGCAGGACTCTGTGCAGGAGACATGCTGTATCTCACGGTTGGCTGCAGGTAACGCTCAATGTCCAACCCAGTAGCACCCTGGAAAAAAAAACAACAACAACTGTGTTACATATCTTATTTTACCATTTGTTACCAGGCCAGTTTAATATTAGATTTGCTGATTAAATATTTTAAAAGCATAAATTGTTTTTGTAAGAGTCTTTATTGTTTTTTAATTGTGACATTTTTTTAACACCTGACATAATTCGGTTATAAGTCTACTTGATCTGTAATCATTATCGGCCATTAAAAAAAAAAAAAAAATGTAGGCACAATTTAGGCACCACAACATGTGCAAATTACATCTAAAAGAGTTATTAAATCTTTAGGGGCTTTAAAAATCAACTTAATATTAATAACCTATTTGGTAGCAAATATTGTGCATCTATAATTAGATTTTGTAGACAAATTACCTCAGCATCTTGATTTTCAGTCATTTCAACATCCATACTGACTGGAGATCTGTGTGGACTGGGGAAAGAGTATATAAAGATTATAAACCACAAAACATGACAATTGACGCTACAACTAACATACACATGAAGCATAACATACCCATTAATGGCTGGAATGGTGCCCTCATTACAGAGAGCTGTAGAAACTCTGAGATCTTTGGTTGGTGTGGACGGCGTCAGGGTAGGGGAAGCAGGTGCACAGACACTAGGCTCTGCTTCCACTGGTTCTGAAGATCTATGAGATGAGCCCTGGGATAGAGTATATAGACCAGCATCTGCTTCAGGCTGGACATGCAAACTCTCTTCAGAGACTCCACAAGAGATGTTCTCTGGTGGTTCCTCTCGAGAAGAAGGAGAAAGCATAGACTCTGGAATGCATTCTTCTTGCGGAGGTTCTGAAGAATCAACAGGTGGCTCACGCTGACTGGGTGAGTCATGTGTTTGGGCTACTGGACCGTTTTCTGATCCATTACTGCATTCTGGTTGGTTAGAGCTTAAATCTAAATGAATACGGCTGTTGGAGCAGGTCTCTTTGTCTGGCGTAACATTTTGGTTGTGGTCAGGAACAATCTGAAGAGCTCTGGGTGACTCTGAAAGGGCCTCAGCAGAACGTAGGGGAGTGGAAACGGGTAATACATCAGGTTGATGGGCTGGAAGAGGTGTGGCAGACGAGCTAGGTAGAGGGGAGGCGTGAGAAACTGCAGTAGATCTGCACTGTCTGCCTGGAGTGCTGAACTTAGAAATACAGGGCGAAGAAACTGCACTGGTTCGACACGATCTTCTAACAGCACCTAAAAAAAGAAAAATATAATAATTTAAGTTTTTATTGCTTTTTGGAAGGTACGTGGGTAACTAGAATACAGCATCACAATGACCATAATCACACAGGGTTACAGGTTTCTACAGACATATGTAATAGTAGAAAACACAGTTTAGGACAAATCACCACATGTTAATCTATTAATTCTAAATTGTTTATGTCCAGAAAGCATTCCAAAAACATAGCCCATCCTCTTTCACACAATTTACTCTATTACGCATAGATTCATTAGAAGAAATGTCTATCACTGCAGTCGCCCATTCTTTCATTTCGGGGAATTTTGCTGTCTCCCAATGTCTCTAGCCATTGTAATACACACTATTATGACAGAAAGTACATGCTTAGATACCATTTGGAAATTGAGACTTGTCGCCTTATAAAGTTGAAATTGTTGAACCATACCAGCCACTTGTAGAACCTATAACTTGTATCCAAAATGGTTTCACTATGCCACATTCCCAGATACAATGCAAAAAAGGTACAGACCATTCCCAGCCAAAATTTTATTTTATTTTTTTAAATTGAACCTCAGCACTTGTTTGAGTTCAAGCTAGCTGCTCCGAGACACCTAAAACATGACCACATGGTCACATATTTACATGTTTAAAAATAAATAAATAATAAAAAAAAAAATATTCACAGTGGAGCTTTACTCTCAAATCTCATCCCATGTGTTTCGATCTTACCTAATGGCTTGATTGGGCTTTCCACCTTGAAAAAGCCTCCATTAAACACCACGGTTTCAGCAGGCAGTGTGATGGCAGACGCTACAGGTGCAGAGCTCGAGTCATCCTGGGTGTTTTCTGAAGTCTCAGTGGCTTTCTGTTCAGCCTGCTTGACTCTCATGGCAGCCTTTACAGCAGCCAGTCGACTCTTAGCTGCAGCACTGGCACCTGTTCCAGCCTTCCCTCCCACAACAGGAGGCTTCTGTAGGAGAAAGATATAGGATATGAGAATTACACAACTACCCTCTTTAAAAATGCTACTTTAAAAAGGTGCTGATAACATTGTTTACTTTGACCACTCTTTTTCTAACAACAGGCCTGACTTCCTCTTTCCAGTCCCTTGATTCTGCCTCTTTCAAGGCATTAAATTTCTTGTTAACATCTTCCACCTGTTAAAAATAAATTCAAATAAAATAAAATACAACATGAAAACAAGGCTTGGAAAAAAATGTAAGCACTTTTAGAAAGTAACATCAACCCACCTGAAAGTACACCATTTCCCAGAAACCCTGCAAGTCAGTACAGGTTGTGATTTTTTCTCCACGACCCAAATCGCAGTCATCCACCAGTCCACTGAACTGACCAAAGCGCTCCTTCATCAACAATCTTGCCTGGCCCACAACTGTACGTATCTGGTCTCGTGCTGCACAAGGAGAGAAATACACTTACTCCAAATAACCTTTGATAAATATTAAACATCAAATGTGCTGATTAGGTAGGGTGGTGTGATTTTCACATAGTTTTGGCATGAAAAAAAAAAGAAAATATATATAATATATTATATTTCATATATATTATATATATATATATTTTTTAAATCTGGTTAGATTACAGTGTTGGTCAAAACTAAAGACTTACTCTCCTCCGGGATAGAAGTATCATCAAATCTTGACTGCCACAGCTCAGAAAGTCCAGTCAAACGCTCTGTCTCACTGGCCATCACTGCCCTAATGAAACAACATACAATACCATTTAAAAGATAAAAAGATATTGCCATTTCACAAGGATTCATTAGAGTGATCAAAAATGACAGTAAAAGAATACAAAGTGAATATTTAAAAAAAAAAAAAAACCTTTGTTCAAGAAATATTGAGAAAAAAATTGTTATAAAGTATTATAACTACTAACAACTCTTAAGTATCGTAGAGATCTGCCTGACCTGAAATAGGCAACATCATGCTGAGGCTCCAAGGGGGCCAAGGGAGGAGATGGTGCTGTAGATATGGATGGCTGAGGGGAGGACAGGGCTGGAGGGGGAGAGGACACTGAAGGGGAGTTGGCAGGATGATTTGGAGGGGTTGGAGGGGAGGAGAGGGATGGAGCAGGGAGAACAGGTTTTGGGGGAGAAGGGAAGCTATGCACCTCGTCGTCATCAGAAAGAAAGCTATGGGAAAGAAAAATAATCGTATTTCGAACCTAAACTATATATAATTATGAAGTAGTTTGTTATGTTATATATATATAAAAAACAATTTAAAAAAAAGGTACCTCGGTGAGAGGAAGGCACTGGCTGAACGTGGAGAGAGGGGTGCAGGCTCGAATGACCTTACACCCACAGGAGGCTGGAACACGAATCCTTGAGGGGCAAATGAGGGGACAGCAGCTTTTGGTTCCTCTTTCTCAGGTCTCAAAGAATCAACTGAAGTGTCCTTTTTCTCAGCGGTCTAAAAAAGAAAAACCCAAGCATAAAATATAATTTGCCATAAATTTTTAATAATAGTATTAATATTAATTCAAAGCCAAAAAGACATGACAAATTGATCTTTTTTTACATTGACCAAACATTACCTTACCTTATTTTCAATAACTGCCTTTTTGCTGCCTTATAAAAAGATAATGATATGTACTGATTAACGACATATGTATGATGATGCAACATTACTGCCTTCTGAGCAACACTATGGCAGTATCATGTCCAGTATCAAAAAATACGCAAGAGGAAAATAGCTGTACCTTGTACGTCTTTCCCTGAAGAGGGCGCTACAGGACATTTAACAGTTGATCTTGTTTTTGCAGTCCTTGAATCTAAAAAACCCAGAGAATTTGGCTTTCATTTATGCAACACAAGTACAGCAAGGCTTAAGATGATATAATAAAACTCACCAGTGATCGGTTTAACCACAGCTGCTTGCGTTTTAACAGCTGATCGTGTGGATGGAGCTCTCACAGATGGTTCAACTGTAAAAGAAGTTCATTTACATGCATGGGGTCCTAATTCAAGAGTATACTACTGTTCAAGGTAGTAAAAAAAAGCTCATGGCATGCAAAACTTGGAAATAAAAACTTGAACCTCAATAACTACATTCATCAACTGCATCTTTTACATCTTCCTAAATTTAATTAAGCCGATTTTACCTGTAGCTGTTCTGGTTTTGGTGGTAATCGAAGGTTTTGAGTTAGTCTTGGCTGACGCTCTGTTGTTCAATACATTTTCAACTGTACAAACACAAAGACTGTTCATCAACAACATAAAGGCACCAGAGTTTGCTACGAGTCACATTGGGTAATACAAAAATATGAGAAGTTAAACAACAAACCTTTCTTTGGAACAGCATGTCTGTCTGCGGCTGGCTGTAAGAGGGGTAAATAAAAAAAACATGCTATAGCACAGATTTACAACCTTCATTTACATGACAACAAACATATTACTATTCAGAAGTTTTGAAAAGACTGAATATTTCTGAAATATTTACAGGAATTATCAGCAGCCATTATTCTAATCTTTAGTGTCACACTGATACTGCAGAAATTGTTCATAGTTGTGTGGGTTCTCAAGAAACATTCTTTATTATGATCAGTTTTGTGCTACAGCTGTTAATACATTTTGTTGAATAGAAAGTTCGAAAGTCTTTGCTAAACAAAGGTATAGATTTTATACATCGATACATACTGACTGGGCCTTTTGAAAGGTAATATACATAAAGATAAAATTATGTGTGGTTTTTATCCCCCGTTCTTTTGGGCCGTTCACTTTTTTTTTCAGCTTTTAAACGATACCTTTTGATTCTGCATCATTGAGCGGGTCACTCGCGTGGACTGGTTAGTTTCTGTGATCTGTCATGATAAGGAAAGAGATGGGAAATTAGCTACCCTTTATTAAACTCAAAGATTTTTCGAACCGTTATTCCCATCACTCACCTTGCCTCTGCTTTGTGCAGTAGTGTTTGAAGGTAGATACCCGAGTGGCTGTGGCTTATACAGGCCGACCTTAAATACACCTTTCTTCTCTTTATCCCGCTTTTCTTTCTCCTTCTGTAACATCTTGTTTTCTTTGTAACGGGTGAGCATCTTTTTCTCCTCAGCAGCAGCATTTACATCTGTTAAGGACATAGCAACCACTTGGAAAAAAAGGCCATGCAAAAACAAAATGAAACAAAAAATGACTATGATATTGACCATTAGCTGCCTTTGTTTTTTGCGCTTTGTCTTGGGTGGCCATGAGACTGGATGCATCCATTGAGAGCTCGATCTCTGGCAGATTGTCCAGGTGTCTGCGCAGGTTCTGGATCTTCTCTCGGTTCTCTTTTTGAGATTGAGACCTGCGTCTGGACATCTTCAGCCGGATCATGGACACACTGCTGTCCCGCTTGTAAAGGTGAGCGAAGCGAGAGTCCATCCTAAAAGAGTTTTTACAACATGAACATAATCGTTAAAAGCAGAGTTATGGCTTGTCTATAAATAGGCTTAACGTTATGTCTGCTTTAATGCAATAATTCAACAAATATAATTTTCCTTAGTTAAGAAATCTTATCAACTATTACAAGGGAGATTAAACGTTTTGATATCTTTGTTTTTGACATCGGAGGCTATGTTTTCAATCAAACTTAACTAACGTTACTTCTTGCTGACCTGGTAAAAAAATAAATGCTTCTGTACCTTTTGTTTTTATGCTGACTTCCTGTAACGTTAAATATTTTTCTCTGCACTCTCACAGCAAGAGTAGAGTTGTTTTTAGTTAACAAACAAATATAACCAACACTTAATGCAGCAGAAATATAAGAAGTAAACAGCTAACGTTATGTTGAGTTCTTACAGAAGGTCCGACTTAAGAGTTTTTACGTTTTAATTTTATCACTTGTAGAAATCAAACCAAATCCTTTAAAATGACGCGTGCGATTCATATTGCATTTGTAATACACAATTAACATTTTATCATGGCTAAATCAACAAAGCAACATAACGTTACCACAATTCTACTTATTACACTAAGCCTAACTAACATTTTATTCGGCGTTGAGGTCAGGTTTATCACACTTTTTTCATGTTTGAAATAATATGAGATGTTTCTTACCTTTATATTAAGGTGGGTTACGGGAGTCCAAAACTGTTATATAGGCCTATTTCACAATATGGCGGCCGAGATCGGAAGTAGGGTAGTGATACTTCCGGTCGCGCGCCGTTACGATCGCCATTAATAAAAAATAATGGATTGCGAACAGCTTGTTTACTCCCAATCATTGCATTATCTGCCAAAAGTCAGAATTGCAGATGTTGTCCGGTTTGTAGAGGCTTTTCAGGGAGATGTGAAGAGAAAATTCTTTTTTGAGCAATTTATTTTTGATTATGAAGGTATTTATAGTGAGCCAGTTGCCATGATGCTGATTCAAATGTATTTATTCGTATAGAAATGTTCAAAGCAGTTTAGTAAAGTATTATATTTTGTTAACTGTGTGTGTGTGTGCATGTTTGGACAATTCAGTCTCAAATATTATCGCAGGAAATGTGGTAATTAGAGCCAGATGTTATAGGTCATTAAGAAAGCGTGAAGAACCACATCAGCTTGAGGTAACGTAAATACATACAGGATTAAGTTGAAAGCCTTTTTTGATAAAACGGCTTTCAATGCAGCTTCACTGTATAATTTAGTATGGAAGCAGTTTAGTGCAGTTAGGATTAATACAAAAGAAGATTGAATTATCATTTTTTTATATATATACAGTATATGGACATTTAACCTCTGTGCAATGTTCGTGGTGTTTCAGGACTCCCCATGACTTTATTATTTAAGCAAGTGTTCCCTTCATCTGAATGACAACTTTTTCACACTACATCTGCAAAACCAAAACAGAAATTGTAATGTCTAATTATATATTCATGTAATAGTCACTCAGGATGTTGTATCTGTTATTATTATTTTTCAATATTTAAACATGTTTTTCAGTAAATGGCATAAATCTAACACTGATAGCATTACACATTGATGAAACTTGCCATGAATGAAATCAAATGTAGAGATACTCTTAACTTAATGACACAATGATTTTGCGCAAACATTTATTTCAAGACAATAAAAAAAACATTGAAATAACAATACCATACCAACTGTGCAGTAAAAACATCAAAGTGAGCGATTACAATTCATGATTGTTATAAAATCATTTTACCATCTGTGACCCAAAACAGCCACAGTGTACACCCTAACTGAA
>JAUCNO010000082.1:6211386-6236780 GCA_032353835.1 Enteromius viviparus | reverse complement strand
ATATTTTTTTTTTTTTTTTTTTTAATTAATTTAAAAAAAACTCTCATAATACTCCATCAATGTAACACATCATCAGAAATTCTGTGCTTCCATATGATTGGTAAAATGCACATATTAATTGCATGTGTCTTTAACAACACAGAGTGTTATGATAAATCCCACCCTGTCTCGGCGTAATCAAAGCGCCTAACAAAGAGCGATATCCCATAACACGTCCAAACTCCAAGACACAAAATATTCCCTCGTATTCCCAGGTGGCCGAGATTTAATAGATCAACACATCCTCTCTGGATCAAGTCATATTGCCATTGTTGTTTGTCGGTTTTCTTTCTTCTTGCAAGATTTTGTGAGCTCTTGTAGTTTCATCTGTGAAGACACTCACCTCTGGTTGTCCTTAGGGTTTGGGTTTGGATTCGCAGGGATGAAACTGGCTACTGCAGTGAGCACCAACTCTGTGGCTTCCACCTTATATACCACTACTCAACCGAAATATAAGGCATAATGTAATGGACACCGCATGACGGGCAGTTGGTTGAAAAACTTGTCCAGTAGTCAGGCTGTTCTATTTTTATGCACTTAAATGAAGATGCATAAAAGGTACGTATGTATAAGTCCTTAATATCGCGTCGGCTAATAATATACGATACTGATATGGATGAAAGCTTTTTGTAGTAGCTAGGCTATGTATCTGAAGATGAGCGGGAAGAGTTAAGGGCATTTTGTCAGAGAGAAACTAAGTTCGCTCTGCAGTTGTGTAACTGGAGCAAATATTGTCACGCTTTGAAGCTTCAAGAGGAAGCGCGTGCAGACACAAATGAATCCATAATACGTTTTTTCAGTCGTTGCTTGTTTTCTTTGGAAATATAAGGTAAATGCAAACTTGCAACGCGTGTTTTTGTGACATGAACATATAGGCTAGTCAATGATTTCAGCTGTTAAAGCTTCTTTAACTTCTACCATATGTATTTGAGCTATCCTTGACCACTGTTTGCCAGCGTTTGATTTCAAATACATTTACTGAATTGACAGCTTTTGTGTGAAGTAGACCAGTGTTAAAATTGTATTCGCCTAAAATTGGACCTTGTTTTAAGATTTTTTTTATTGTTGATTATGTTTAATGAAAACATCGCTAAGACTACTTTCATTTATCAAAAAAAATTATTCTGCATGTGCATTTTTTGTCTTTTCTAGCTTGAAATTCGTAAATATTTTATGAGGTGGCTAAATTGTACAGATTCATACGATTTCTTCTAAATCCTACGTATTTTACGAGTTGCCAATTCGTATGAATTTGTACGAATGACCTAAACCTAAACCCGCCCCTTAACCTACCGTCAAGGGGTTTTAGACAAATCGCACAAAATCGTACGAATTAGCACGAATTTGGCACTTCGTACGAATACCTACGAATTGATCATGATGCTGTGTTGCATAAACCTAGCATATTATGTTTAATAAACCTGATATATTATATTGTTGACTGTATGATGAGCTTTTTTGTTCATCTTTTGTAGCTAGGTCGCTTTCGATAAATGCATAAAATGTATTCAAATAAAAAAAATAAAACATGATTCTAAATAAAAATTCTCAAATATTAACCTGATACTTCGCTACTGATTTGCACAATAAAGCTACTCTCAGATCATGTTATAAAAATCACCTGATTTCCAGAGACCATCTCTGCATTTGATAAAAAAAGTCTACTTCTCGTCATTATACATTACCATCACTCTGTTCTCCTATTTGATAATGTTCAGTGCTTTGCTACAATCTATATTGTTAAAAGCGCTATATAAATAAAAGTGACTTGACTGGACCATCTCCAAGTCTCCCTTTATAAGTGACAGTATAGTGTATGTGGACAGCTATTCTTGGTTATAACAAAATAATTGTTATAATATTATTGTTATAGTACCTTATTGTGAAAACATTTAGTAAAACATAATTTTTGAAAACATTTTTGGCATTCTTTAAGTTATGAAATCAAAACAACAAATCTTTTACAAATAGATAGATTTACGTGACTATATAGATTTATATAAAATAATAATGTAATAAGACTATCCTCTGCTTTCACAGACAAGGCTTAGGCCTAGTCCCAGACTAGAATGTAATTCTGAGCTGTTTCAACTGAAAAAAAGTTTGTTTTTCTCTCTTGATAAGCATCGGTAATAATTTTGTTGTTTTTTTTCCCTAAGGAATGTTAATAAAAATGACTTTAATGTCTTAATTGAACTATGGCCTATAGTCCATCCTAAGACCTGTTTGTAAACCATAATCATAAATTTTTAAAATGTAGTTATTATTATGTTTTTATTGGAAAGAGCTCGTAAACATTCAAGTATAACATCAGAGCATAACATTCCTTGGCTATGAGACATTTTATTTGCTTCAGTAGTAAAGCAATAACATAAAACTGTTGTTATACAGTAGTACACTCCAAATTCAGAGAGTAAGCTTCTCCTGCTTTGCTTTAGTCAGTTGTGTGTGATATGCCTTTGGGATCAGAGTATAAAGTGACATGCTCACTCAGTCACTGAGCGCTGTAAGTGATGCCTGTAGCCTGCACAAGGCTCATTAGCTCACCTTCTGTTGATTGTAAGGGCTTTAATGTGAGCATGTGTGCAAATCCTCATAGGGAATCCCTGTGTTGGACAGGGGTCATTACACGTTTATATTTCAAATCTGTTCATATCTCTGTGGTTTTAACTAGACCTCTACATGTATATACTGTGAAATCTTAACACTGTCCATGTCTAGATATTCCTATTATTATAAGTAAAAGTTTTAACACTTGAAATGTAAAAAAAGATTTCATTCAGAAATGTGACTCTGGAGCACAATATCAATTATAAGTAGCACGTGTATATTTGTAGCATTAGCCAAAAATACATTGTATGGGCGAAAATTTAAATTTTTTTATCTTATGCCAAAAATCATTAGGATATTAAGTAAAGATTAGGTTCCATGAAGATATATAGTAAATTTACTACCGTAAATAGGCTATATAAAAATGTAATTTCCAATTGTTAATAGGCATTCCAATTAAATTCATTTGGGCAGCTTTAAAGGCCATTATTTTCTTAATGTTTAGATTTTTTACACCCTCAAATTCCAGTTGTATCTCAGCCAAATATTGTTCTATCATAACAGATCACAAATTAATGGAAAGCTAATTTATTCAGCTTAAATTAACCCTTTAGAAAAGTTGGCCCCTAATGACTTTGTTTTGTGGTCCAAATGTCAAAGTTAAGATTTTTGTACTCTCGTATGCAGAAAACAGAGGAAGATGCAAAGAATGTTTTAAATCGAATGTATTTTTATTTCCTTAAAGTGCAAAAGAGATTGTAAGTTTGCACACAGAAGGTTTTTTACAGAACAATACAATGCAATGAAACAACATTAATAATAAATAGCTTTTCAAGACATTGAACGTGCGTTCTTTGTAAGGAGGAGTTTGCAGGGCATTCATAAATAAATATAAAAAAGATGATATGTAAGCAGAGCTCTGGTTCCAAAGACAAGGGTCCATGAATGCTTAGGCCTTTACAAGCAAAGCAAACTCTGTTGAAAGACAGGGATAAAGAAAACAAGTCTTAATTCTAGAGGTATCTTCTATCCCAACATTTAATAATTTATATTCTGCTACATAAGATATTATTACAAAACTAAACAATTATTGATGTTTTTCCACAAAGATTTATTGCTCTTTTATTAGGTCTATTGCTTCTGCTAGTCGGTTTTCTGACCTGCTTTAAATATTAAAATAAATATAGCTACAAAATAAAGAGCTATAAAACATGAAAAATCAAGTAATATTAGGACTTATTGATCAAATATCAAAAAATGCTCCATAACAAATAGTTTTTAAGAATTCATACTTTAGCTTATTATGCTTTGTAGTGCTATAAAGTCAGAAATATTATAAATATGAGATTAAGTACCATCAACTCCGATTTTGCCATCACCATCGCTGTCACCAGCTGAGAGGAAGGCCTTGGTCTCAGCATCAGTCAGTGCCCTGGCACCAGCAGAGAAGTTCTGCAGGAACAGTCTGGAAACATTGAGGAGAATGGAAAAGAATATTAAGAAAACTGCCTATATAATATAATGCAATATAATTGTTTTCATTGCTTTTGCTTTCATACTTCAGCTCATCCTCCTCAATGAAGCCACTCTTGTCCTGGTCAATGACAAAGAAGGCCTTCTTGATGTCATCGGGAGTCTTTGCGCTCAGACCAACCTTGGCAAAGAAGGTCTTGTAGTTGAAGGAGTCAGCAGCTAGAATGACATAAAATAGAATCTGTATTAAAAATCAGCAAATTAAATAATAGTCTATCATTTTTCTGTGGCAAGTTAAAGCAGCTTTGTCTTACCAGCGCATTCCTTAAGGGCTGCAGCCACATCCTCGTCCTTGAGAATTCCAGCAAATGCCATTTTGATTTATCTGGAAATTAGACGCAAACAAGATGATGATGCATTAGGTTCCTGACCACCAAATTTGGGCTAAATTACATTGTAGCATTTAACATGATTTCCAATCATTCTCAAACAATTCACCCATTACTTCTTTCTACAGTCGAAATATGATATCTATGAGCTCACATGAGATTGCTAAATAAAAAAAAAACCACACCAAAAAAAGTAATTAAAAAAGTTGACAACCACTGAAAGCTCATCCAAAAAGTAGAAAGTAGAGAAAGTATGGTCCTTGGTTTGGTTAACTGAAGAGATGTACTTTCGCATTTTTAGTCCTGCTGCAAGTCCATTCACATCCTTATTTTATTCCTCCATTTCTTGTTAATTATATTCCATGGTGATCAGAGAAATTCATCAACCCCTGGTGTATGATCCTCAAGGTGTTTCTGGTCAACTCACCTTTGCGCTGCGCTGGCAACTGTTCCACTGATGTGTGATGACTGCTCAAGCACCCAAGGGCCTGGCTTTTATACTTTTGTCTCTGGGGTTGTAACGGACACCGCTTGCGTTGGCTGGGTAATGTTTCAAACAAAAATGTGTCTACTAGTCATATAGCTCTATTTTTATCCTTTCGAAAAGGGGATGCTTTCAGTCCTTATGGGAAACATAGGTGGAACATCCTAGTGCACACTCTGCATATTGTAGCATGTGCAAGTGTTTGCTTGAAAATGTGTGCAATGCATTTCTAAAAAGTAATAGTCATCTTATATTTGCCTTTGCACTATGATCAAAATCAATCAATTTATAGGGGGGGTCAAACAGGAATCTCTTTAGAGAGAGTTACACAAGCTCCTTTGGGGGCAAACAAAAAATTATTCATTTTTTTTTGTTTATGAAGTTTAGTACAGCAAATCCAGTAGGATTTTATAATACCATGATTTTGTTATCCCATTAGGATTCTTTCATTATTCATTGCAAATATAATTTAATTAAATTTGTCACTAGGTAAATGTGTAAGAATATTGTTTTATGTATTTTTTATGTATCTTGGGATGGAAGAGGAGGGGGGTGTCGACCCATTTACAGTCTGTGTGCCATATTTATTCTATACATGCAGTAAGATGATGCTAAGCAGATTCTGGGACAGCTGGTGACTCAAGCAAGAGCGAATGTTTCTGAGTTTCAGATTACTGGTAAATATGATAAAACACTTAAGCTTTTATCTCTAAAGGAGGCTATTTCACTAAGTGCCTTAATAAACAGTCCTATGTGTATTAAACACTGTGATGACCAGTAAACCAAATATCCAAAAGTATGCAAAACAATACAAATGTTCTATTTCAGTAATGTAAGCAATGTTTTAGATATACACAATGTAGATGCAAAAATCTTGTTGAAAACATTTTATTTCGTGTTCCATTCTCTTGTAGAATTTCAACAACATTTCAGTAAAACACAGAAGAAAAAGCACGATCCTGAACAATTCATCCCCAGTGGCAAATCATTTTCCTTTTCCATATTTGTCAGTCACAGCTGGTCTCAGGAAGCATTAACGAGGGCTAAAAATTCTACAGGAAATGAGGAGATGTAGGTAAATCTCTTACATTTATACATCACTTATCTTATTATAAAATATCCAAGCATTTTAGAGACCGACCTTCCCAGCCGATCTTCCCATCTCCATCAATGTCTCCAGCCATGAGGAAGGCCTTGGTTTCAGCTGGTGTTAGTACACGAGCCCCTTTAGAGAAGTTCTGCAGAAACAACCTAGAAAATGAGTCACAAAATAACAAGTGAACATAAGATATTATTTGGTTGACACATTTTGTGCAATCATGGAATAGAAAGGCCACATTTATTTATTACATTAAACATCAGTTGTATGATATTTCCTCATTTTTACAGTTTTCTATAGCAATGCTATACTGTATATCAGAGTGATTCTAACTAAAACCAGCATTCTCTGTGGCTGTTTTTTTTATTTTGCACACAGCTACTGGCATTTTGTATATCAATTATCAATTGCATTAAAAATCAATTCAGAGAACAACAGTATTTACAGTGTTACCGTCTTGTTATTTATTGTACACTGTAATGCACCTTTCCATCTTTTAAGATAAGAACTGATATATTATATCCATATAAAATATGTATTGGTTGTGCCTAGCAGAATTGGAATTGCGTTTTTCACTCTATTACATAAAAAAATATTACTAGGCAAATTACTCAACTGTAGATCATCCTGTTCAATGAACCCACTCTTATCCTGGTCCAAGATTTTAAAAACCTTCTCTATCTCAGGAGGAGACTTCTTTGACAAGCCTACTGCTGCGAAAAATATCTTTGGGCTGAAAGAATCCTTCGCTGCAAAAAACAACAACACCCACAATGGATAATCTGTCAAAATATTAAAAGAAAAAAATGCAACATTCATTGGATCGTCATTCCTACTTTACCTTTACATGCATTTATAGCGGTTGAAATATCAGAAGCAGCCAAAACATCTGTTATAGCCATTTTTCAATGGATCTGGGGAAAATCCGAGGCCTTAGTATCTTCGCTGATTATAACAGCAAAACCTGCGGTCTGACCATCACTACATGATGTCAAAAACCACCAGTGTTTGTATGTCAGCTGCAGCTGTGTCCTTTGCACCACCTGACCTGTCCTGGACACAGAAGTACATCCCATTGTAATTGTACTCGAGTAAAGCACATCACCAACTATTGGCTGAAACGAACAAACACAAACTTATGATTTATAATAAATGTGATGTCTTGCTAAATGTCAGCAGGTTATATTTAGGTTCTGCTATTTCATTCACTTAAAGTGAGTATCTTTTTAAACATCCTGTTATTGCTTCGCTGTCGATGTTGGACGTGTGCCTACACAATATGATTTAAAAGCAGAATAGCTGTGAAATAGAGTCTGTACAGAATTTTGCTCTGAACAAATATGTCTATTCTCCTCACAGATCAAAGGCCGAAGGCTCGATCACAGTGTTGAAGCACAATGAGATAAGTCCACCTGTTTTTGTGTTTACCAATGGCTTTGTCTTTGCGCACGTGCTGATCTACAGCAGAAGGACTGTGTGCGGCTGTGACGTCAGCTGCACTTCCTCCGCAGCCTCTTTTCCTGAGGATGGACGTCTGCCTGCCTGTGTTGCTGCCAACCAGGGGCCAAAGTAGTGACAAAAACATCCTTCCAGCCCACTACCTGCCCCTGTGGCCTTGTCCCGCTTCATGCTACCTCTTGTTTGCAGGAAGGCCATGTTTCCTGAGTGACAGGAATTTGTGGGGATGGGGGCTGGACTTTTTTTTTAATATTCTCAATAACAATGTTTGCTTTCTCTTTGTTTATATGTTACATCAGGTGCATTGAAGAGCGTCTGGAGTTTTGTGATATTACAAATGATTACAAACGGATAGAGAAGAGATTTGACCTGGTGAGTCGATGCGATTTAGAATGTATCATTGTTTGGTATGTTAACAAATAGTTGAAAAAGTATCTTGCTTTTTTTAACTTGTTTTCTGAACAGCATTAATGACTATGTAAATGTGTTTTAAATTTTGCTGCTTTTGGACCAAAATAGTGTGTGGAAACCATAACGTAATGGGGCTTGTTTATTGCTGGTAAGTGTATATTCCCTCTTTTATTGAACATTTAGAGAAAAAGTGCTAAATTGTACATTTATGGGTACAACAGCACTTTGCATACCCTTAAAATGTGCTTTTTAGGTATCTTTGTAATTTGTAACATTAAAATACTATAAACATTTTTTGTCTTAATAAGGTATTGTACCTAAAAGTAAAGATTTTGCACTTGTTGGAGTGTATGCTTTTGGGAAATGCTATAGAAAAAAAAGAAACGTCCTGCAGTGTGATTTAAAACACAATTTCCTTTTTAGAATTATTTTACAGCATTTTGACACACAGATATATTTGTCATATAAAGGATCATTTGAAAATGAAGATCCTTTATGGTTCCATTATTAACGACTGCCTTTCAAAATGAAAATGAAATATTGCTCAAAATAAGATATCTAGAAAAGAAGTTTATTTATTTATTTATTTATTTATTTAGCTTAACAAAATGAAACTCAGTCTGGTCAAACTTTTGTTCCCCATTCACTTTAATGATATGCACAAAAACAGTATAAATATTGTTCAAAATATCCTCTCTTTTATTTAATAAGTCCTACTGGTTTGGAAAAAAGTTAATTAGTAAGGTGGTAAATGTTTATTTTGTATTTCACAGTAATGATGTATCCTTTCAATTTTACGCATAAATTACCCATGCATTTGTTTTATTCATGCGGTTATTTACAATAGTACTTGTTAAATTTGTCAGGGGGTAGTTAAAAGAAATGATTAATAAGCTAATAAGTGAGCAATCTGTTGCAATTACTGTATTTAAATCATTACATGTGTGGAACACGCCCTGTTTTATTTTGAGACGCTTTTTTCCACGCCAAGGTTCTCAGTAACAGACTGAGATTTCTCACTAAGCCTCTCTTGATTGATTTACAGCTTGTTTGATGTATCTTCAATTGCTCTTGATCCGCCAATGGCATTGTCATCAGAGCATTAGACATACACAAAGAGTGACTCTGCGGATGGGAATACCTTTCAAATGCTGTCCCTAATTAAAGCGGATTGTGTCTTTCATAAACCAGGACACAGATTGCGCTGTTCACCGTCTCTCGGGTTTAGTTGCATCTTTATCTATTTCCAGCTGACCAGCTGTGATGGATGCATGCCGATGGGACTCTCAGATTTAGCCAAGACTGCCGCCTCAGTTTCAGTTCCCGCCCCTCCTCTTCCCTAGCATCAATCACTCAACACCAAGTGTGTGTGTGTGTGTAGGTTGGAATGTTTGTGTGTGCATGTATGGACACCCTGAGGTGACCTCGGCCCAGATCACATCATTAGCCGTAAATCTGAAGGCACCCACAAAACAAACACATTTAGAGCACATTTGGGCATTCTTCCTCGCCGTCTAATTTACACGCAGATCAAATGAGGTCTTATGCAACACCTGTCTCTCCTATCCCACGATTCCCCCTTCACGTGAGTAATGCAGCTACGGATTGCTCCACTTCCATGCCTGTGAAATACACCAAGGCGCTAATTGAGCAGCCTATCTTGCCAGGCTGCGAATTCCCCTTGTGCTGATCGTTGATATGCCCCTCGGGGGCCTGTAAAAGTGGCAAGAGGCCAGCGAAAGTCCTGGACCTGCACAATGAGATCACCAAGACTTGGATCAGTTGTGCAACTGCACTCATGTATCATGCCACAGAGTTGGACACTTCACACTGTGCACCTCATGTACTCTTCATCCAACAAAGCCTGTGAGCAGTTGGTTTCGTGCCGCTGAAAATTAGAAAAGCCCCCCCATAGACAGCAAGTCTAAATAACAAATGTATTCAAATGTAATCCGCGTCACACTGGAGCCATTTTGGATGCGTATGCAGCACCACGCAGATAAGCTGTTTACATTGTTTATGCTTTGATTTGAATGTACACAATGTCTCCGCGTGCATACGTTGCGTATGTTGTTTACGTATGTGATACTCCCCAAAATGCACTAGGGTGACACGGAGGAGGCGAATTATTGATTAAAGAACCGTTTTTGTTTTCTTTGTGCATAAAGGGTATTCTCTTAGCTTAAAAAAAATAGGATTGAACCCCTGAAGTGATATGAATTATTTTAACAATGTCCTTACTACGTTTCTGGACACTGATCATGATAGGATCCCAGCTGACTATGGAAAAATCTGAAATATCTTTATTTCTGTACCGAAGATGAATTAAGGTCTTGCAGGTTTGGAATGACATGAGGGTGAGTAATTAATGACAGAATTTTCGGGTGAACTATTCCTTTAAGCTTTGTGTATGGTCAGTGGACCCAAGTATCTATTGGATTCAAATGCAGTCGTACATGCAGCAGGAGCAGAGCATGCCAGTTGCATTATGACTCAGTGACTGTCCCTCTGCTTGTACAGTACCTTTGGGGTTTCCCTGAGCTGCCACAGGCCTGGCTCTAGTTTTATGAGTATGACAGTGTCTCTTGGATGGACTTCACACTTAGCAGAATGGCAGCATACATCCATGACATTGGATACAAATGTGGGATCCCATTTTTATAGCATTTCATCCCCATAAATGTTTTTTCCTTTCTCTATTTCGAGATTACATGCATGTTCTCAGCCTGGTACAGATCTCATCTGGCAGTTTTAGTGCTCTGGTAAGTGAGACATCTGCCAGACTCAAAACAGGTGACATTTTTTCTTCGCATAAACTCTATCCTGTAAACAGGGAGAAATAAACCAGTAAAAATAAATAAACTAGTAAAACATACTAGTATTAGAGATTATATAGAACAAAGTTTGCAGATTTGTGATGCAACACTTTAGACTCAACATCAAAGATTTATAAAAGTTATGAATCTTTAATTAAAACATAATTTATCTTATTTTAGGTCCTTCTTTCTTTAATTATTGTCATATAATCACACTAATCTGATTAGTATTATATCATGTACTAATATGATTTAACATGCTTAATGAAAGTTATTAATGAAACTCACAAGACGATTTTAAGGATTTCTGGGTGTCTTCCAAAATAATTGGCGTTCTATATCTTTAGCAGATGTTTTATGTAATTACATTTCTTGGGCATGTATAATTTCTTTTGCATAAGAGCAGCTCAGCATATGTACACATTGTAGAAGCCTTTCCAAATAAACCGATTTGTGGAATATCCTATATAAAAAAAAATTCTCAGTATGTCCTTTCACCCACAGGAGCTGTAAACTTGATCCATGACTGTAGAGCAAATGCAGGCAGACCGCCGAGACTGACAGAGCTTTTTTTATTTTTAAATTATAGTGACACAGCATAGAGAAATCTCCTGAACATCCCTGCCCATATATGGTTACTATACAGGATTAGATTAAGAATATAAAGCGACAACTGAGAATAGAGTGTGTTACATTTGCATACGTTCCCTGTAAAAATGAATATAGCCATAGATCTGTTCGCTAATCTAACTCTTTAGTTAAATATGGATATTAAAATCATATTATTAAACCTCTTCACTCATGTGAAAAGCTTTGGTCATCTCTAATATAATATCTCAGGCCATTTAATTCTCAAAATCACACCAGATCCATGCGCAAAGGGTAATAATCTAAAATAGTTTGTTCTCTCAATCCATGTCAAATTTTAATAGGCCACACGTGAAGACACTTTACCTCAGGATCCACCAGAGGGACCCTTGCTGCAAAATGTTTACAGCTTTGAGGCTGTAAATCTATTTTATTTAAATAGCAAACAACCAACTTTCAAACTAGAATTTTTGGAAAGGATTTGGAAAAATATTGTGTATTTTGTAGCTTGTTTTGTAGTCATGTCACAGCAAGAGGACTGTAAATAGTTAAGAGTGGAGTTAGCCCTAACTGGCCTCCTTGTTGCGTCTCTGGCTTACAGCCAACTTCCTACCACTCTAATTTAGACTGTTCAGTAGTTCACACCAAGTACCAAATCAACTCATCCTTAGATCAGGGTCACTACTGTTAACTAATACTAAAACTATAAAAAAGAATTATTTTAAAATAGAAAAAATAAATAAAACAACAACTTCTAAACTTTTCTCATTTTTGTTTAGTTACTATAAACTATAATAAAAAATAACTATTTAAATAATAATAATAATATAATAACAGCAACACAATACAATTACTTAAATTTTTTAAGTTAAATCAGAAAATCTAACTAAGAAAAATTACGATATTATATTGATTTTACTAAAACAATTTGCATTAAACAGTCTTTGTTGCCAAAGATTCACTGGAGATTTATTCATGGTGTTTGCATAAACATTATTTACTATAAAACCATAGACATTGAATAGCATAATAAACATGTATACAAAAATTTACAATAAAATATTTTTATTTGAAGCAAAATGTAAACAAAATAAAAATAAAAATCACTTGTAACATTTATTATTAAATAAAGTTTACATGCTGAGCTGAAACCATAAATTATTATGGTGATATAAATTCAAATGGCTTATGGTTTGAAAATGAATTGACAGGTTCCTGGGCTGATTTATAAACATAAATTAATGATGCAATGTACGCCACCATTTTAATTTAAGCAGAAGGTGGTAATATATTTGTGTTTACAAATCCATCTTGAATTACTCACACTATTCAGGCCGTCTGTACACCAGAGCTGCTGTACGAGGCACTTCCCAACTTTTCCAAAAAAGGTTACGACAGCCAAGGCTGACGTTTCATTTTTGTCCCCTACCCAGAATGCAGTGGGGCACCAGACGAATGCAGTTGCTGTTGTAGTGGGGCATGTAACTCTCCTCGCCACTGGCTCTGATTTGCATGCTCAGAATAAGCCCAAAGGCATCCGATTACACAGCTCTCATGGATTGTTTGGTGTCACTTATCATCTGTTTGAGGGATATGATGATTCTGCTCTTCATGTGTAAAAGGATAGCGTGAGGTTCTGGGCCCCTTTTTTGTGAAGTGTTACCACTCAATTGGTGGGAAGATCAACACAAACCCACTTAAAATAGTGAAACTCCTCCCTTTTTGGTAGCATGCTAGGCTTCGGGACCCCTAGAAGGTCTGTTGCCATAGTTCGGGTGAGCACATTCCCCTCGGTGATTTATGAAAAATGAAGGCTAAGACAGAGAAGTGCTATTTACTGAAAGTGAAACATAACCCCAGAGGATCTATCGGAGAACTTTTGACTAAAGGTTTCTTGTGTCTGATCGTTTCACTAATATCACAAAAAGCTGTATTGAAATTTCATTGCATGTAAAAATGAAGAGCACCTGGGCATGACATACTGTAAGGATTTGGTTAAGCACTAATACCTCTGCTCCAGTTTCTCTGTCTCAGTGCTTTTAGCTGCCTGTTTTAATGGCTGTTAGGTTTTCGGTTTCAGAAGCTTGGAGCAAAACCCAGACAAGTGTATGAAATTCCTGAAGAAGAAACCCGAAGCTCCCTGTACTTTCTTGTCAGGCGTCTGATTGAACTACCAGCTGCATGTTCGCTCCTCCCCACGCTGATGGGTATGTGTATATGCATGCATCTGTTGCCAGCTGGGAACAATATCCTGATGCTGAATGAGTGTGTTGTGTAAAACTCCAGCATCAGTGATTTTGTTGCCAGAGGAGCACCTTTGGACATCCTGTGCGTGTGTCCTCAAGCTTCCCTCGTCCTGATTCACAGTCGGAAAGCGGTGCAGCAAATCCCTCAGTACTGGTGGTATTAGGCTAAACTTATGTTTTATATCTGTGTTATCTAAATGCTCCAATTTTATAAGTGCACAACAACGAACAAGTGGCTATTGTGTTCTTGCAAAAATTAAAAACAGCTTAACACTATTTATCAACTGATATAACTGCAGAATATACATATGTTTTATATCTATTTAAATATAAAAAAAAACAGCAGCTGTGCAATAAATGGTCATTTGGAGACTCCATTGGCATTATTAAAAAGGTGTTATGTTCACGATTGGCCACAGTGTGGCTACTAAGTTCAATTTGAGGTTGTCTTTCTGGAAAGTGTCCAGCAGAGGGCGCTCAGATTTTACCTTGTTTAACCCCCAGGGCCTTGTTTGTTTGAGTAAAATGCGTGAAAAGAGCACGAAGTATTTATTACAGGACCAAAAAACTACTACAGTGAGTATAATTATTAGTCAAGTCGATATTCTGATCATACATTTTTCCAAGAGTGTTTTACCGGTTCCAAACCACATCTAGGCCTAAGTAATCGCTAATTGGTAAAAGTGTAAAGTTAGAGGTGTAAGAAAAGAAGGATGCAGTTAATAGGTTGATAATAAAATCTGCATATTAAGGTTTTAATTGTGAAGCCACACTTGGTGTAAAGTTTAGCAGTTTGTTTGATGACATTTTTCGTAGGCCATCCTGGCAGTAAGTAAGCATCACTCTGGTTTCCTCGACAAAACACGTTTTTCCAATAATCACAAGGGGGTATTGTTGATGTATTTAATGTTATAAATATCTCGAGTGTTAACCACATGCTTTCAAAAACGTTTTGCTTTAGGGACAGTGAAACATTTACAGGACAGGTAGCAATTTTCTAATTCGATTTCATGTGTAACTAACAAAAGAATGTAAATAATTACAGCCGTATTTTTCTATTGCGACCCGTTAGTAGCCTGACTCAATAAAATATGATTATATTACATATAGTTACAAAAGCAAAGTGACTATATTATTTACAAGATGATAAAAGATGCTACTGAAGTGATTTATATCGCACACAATACAAAGTTGTTTTTATCGAGCTAGTGAAGCTAGGTGGTATACGTCTTAACTAAATTGAATTTCTTAGTTAATTAAGGGGTTTATTTGTTAAGTAGTTGTTTCAACAAAGTTTACAAGTAAGTGGGTGATTGCTGGTGTGTGTGTTTGTGTTTATTTACAGGGTGTGGAAAGGGCTGGGTGGAGGCTGGAAGAAGACTTGGGGACACACCTGTTGAACACAGAGGTGTTGAGCTAGCAGGTAAAGAAGCCGGGATTAGTTCTCTCCCTCAACTAAGACATTTCCTCTATGCATACAGATGGTGAGTGTCTGTGTGTGTGTGTGTTTCTTGACTGACTTCGTCACAGTACCTATTGAGTCAGCTCTCTGAGTCATCCGTTTCAAGGTTGCCTAGTGACAGCGGCAGGGAAATGTTTCCTATTGCGCATTCACTGATGCTTGGTACCAATATTTATTCAAGCACTGCAGTAAGAGGGCCAGAGAAAATAATTGATGCATTTCACATGATTGCATGGATGTTCAGCTGGCAATAAAAAATGTTTACCTGCGGATTCTGAACTCTTGTTTTTCATGCGAATCAACTTCCTAACAAAACTGGTACATGGTGGGATTCGGTTACTCGGCATCAGTGCTTCTGAAGCTTTCATGTAAACTTTCATGGACACCAATAATATACTTCTTTTGAGTCGTATTAAGTTGGATTTTTATTAATAGTATTAAAATGCCCTTTTTTTATACTATTATACTCTACTCTTTATTCATAATGATAAATGTTCTTTCAAACATGTAGCTTTTCACCTCAGAAAATGTTCATTTGTGGATTACTGTGATGCTTTTATCAGATTTTTAGAGTGTCGTTCTGACGGCACCCATTTACTGCAGAGGATCGATTGGTGAACAAGTGATGTAATGGTATATTTCTAAATGTGTTCAGAAGAAGAAACAAACTGAACCAACAGTTTAAAGATAAAATGCTGTAATGATGAATGTTGTTTCACACGTGTCACCTCACAGAGTGGATTACTGGGATGTTTTCATCAGCTGTTTAGACTTTTATTCTGATGGCACCCATTCACTACAGAATAGTGATGTGATGCTAAATTTCTAAATGTGTTTAGATGGAGAAACAACCTCATTTACATCTTGAATAGCCTGAAGGTGAGCAAATTTTCAAGCAAAATATAATTTTCCTTTATAGTTGGGATTATTTGAGTAAGCTTTGTTTTCTCTCTGTTGTGCATTGGGGCATCATGTAGTAGCCTCACATCTAAAATAAAGCACACATTCATTTGCCCTCATTGGTCTTTTATAGAGGACATGATGCTCCTCCTACACGCTGTACACTGCTCATATGAAAGATTTAATTACAAGTGAAAATGAATATAACCACATGCACCTCAGATATACATTTGAATGCTGATGTTTAAGTTAAAGACAAAGTTGAAACCAGCCCACGTATACAGGAAAGCCAAAAAAAAAAAACGTTAGGAAAATGATCTAAAGCCAGTTCCAATAGTGTGTTGAATGACAGCTCCTGTAGTGGTTTTTCAGGTTTCCTGTGAAAAGAAGTGTCATACCAAAAGATCTAGTGTTGCTAGATAAATATTTACCGCTACCAAGTAATGCACAGAGAGTAGTGTGTGACAATATTTCCTGTTATGACACCTTCCACTTTAAGAAGAAAACAAATAAGCCTAACTCTAAAAAGCAGGTGGAGACACCTACTGAACATATTCATGGATTCTGAAGCTCTGAAGAATCTCCTTACAGCTGCAGGATTAGTTAGTGTTGGCCTGCTTTTTTTCCTCAAAAGCAAAAAAAAAAAAAAGACCAGTTTTCAGTTCAATGGAAAGGTACTATTACTTTCTAACTTTATAATTACTAGTAATTATCAGTGGTTATGTTTTTTATTTTTTGCATATTAAAATATCTTAAACAGAAATATGAGATGGGCTTACATTTAAATAAATAAATTCAAATAATAAAAAAAAATTATAAATGTATTATTTTGCATTAATATTAGAAAAAAATATTTGATTTTATTATTTTTTTATATTATTCAACTTTTCTGATAAATCATTTACACAAATATAAAATTATAAAAAAATCATGTTAGATGTTTTCTGCGTGTGTATTATGAAGATGCATTATTTCCTTAGCATCTGTTCAAGCCATACTTATAAAACAGGTTGTACTTTTACCCCTCTCGTCTGACGAGCTTTTGGGTCATGGAAAAACTGACTTGTCCCCCCCTCTTTCCTTTTTTATGATGGTGGGTGAGTCAGGCTTTAATGCACTAGTCCCTGGCTGCTGTTTTGTCCAGTCAGATCACAGATGATGACATAAGGGGCAGTATGACATCAATGATTGATGCATGAAAAATAACATCTATTTGCTCACATTACAGATCCGATTAATGAATCAAAAGTGTGTATAAGCACTAAAACTAGGTTTTTTTTAGATCGTTTTTTTTTTTTTTAAATCATGCAATTTTGTTATTAGCGTAATGTAGTTAGATTAAGCATGTCAGATCATTTTGGAGTAGTTCACACCAAAATTCTGTCATCATTTGCTTACTCCCATGTCGTTCTAAAAATCAAATGAGACAGATGCAGAATGAATGTACACGCTGCTTTTTTGACCGTGGTGACCAAGTCTTTCTGTCTTTTTTCTTCTCATAATTGTCATCACCCCAAAAGACATACCGCACAAATTATATGTTGCTTTTTGGTATGTTTGTAGGTTCACAGCCGCAGGTTACTGTATAATTTTCACATGGAAAAGAGCAACTTGAACATTCTGCAAAATATCTAATTTTGAGTTCCACAATAATAAAAAAATTTAATTTGTAGTTTTCACGTCTGACCCTTCAAAGAAGCATTCGTACAGTGAAAAGAACTACCTTTGACTTCATTCAAACACTGTTGTGTGTGAAGAAACATCAAGTGAGCAGAGCAGCAGAGAAAGACTGTTTAAACAGTTATTTTTGCATTTAGCCTTGAAGGCAGCCAGCTGTGAGCTCTGGGCCTTGATTAAACCGTGAAACATTATATTTGTTTACCAATCAAAATAGTTTGTGTACATGATTCCTTATCACCTTATGTTCTCATCAAACAGCCAATTAAGCTTCAGACAACATTTTTATTTGTCTTTTACATCTCACAAGCTCCAATTCCTGGAATGTAGTGCTTAGCGTGGGGTTGCTAATGAGTGACTTATTTACCCAAGGGAAATTTAAGCAGGAGTTTAAAGATACCTCCGCGTGGAGTATGCAAATTCTAAAGTTATCTTGAAATTTAACATGATGTTGAACAGTAAACTATAAAGGCGTGTTTATCAGTACTACCATGTGCTGATAATCCAGACTACTACTAGAGTGAACACACGGGTGCATTTGCATGAATGAATGTTAGTTGTGTTTGTATAGTTTTTATGCCTGCTTTGTGAGCATGATTTTGCATGAGGCTGTTTTCTGAACTCTTTCTGCAACACTTTGCTTACAGGCAGATTGTTATCAGTGTAAGTGGTGTATACCGGAGGTTCCACGCTGAATAAACTGAGGGTTGGGATAGAAACTGTTTCCATAGTCTCAGCATTGAGACCGGAGCAGGGAGTCTTGCCTAGCCTGTGGCCAAAGCGCTGCTTGACCAAGGCCATCAGCGAGGTGGGGGAGGGAACATTTGAGCTGATAGCTGCTGTGAGTTAAACAGGTGTGAAGCGTACTTGTTCCCAGAAACTATGTGAAAATGTCCTGTTTGTCCAACACCACGTTACTTGTGCCTTAATGTTATGTAAAATGTTGGGCATCCTTCCCTACTCAAAATGATGTTTGCAGTTGTGCTTTATGCCACGCTGCAAAGAAAGCTCAAAACGCTTTCAGTTTGAGTATAGAATAAGAGACTTAGGCTATTTTAACGCAGGCACATTTGGAACAGGTTCGCCATACTCAGGTACAAAATAAACACGTCTGTGTTTGATCTGTCTGATACCGCAGTTTATAAAAAGGGTGGTTCTTTGCACACATACACACTTCTACAAATAAAGGATATACAGCCTGATCCTAGTGGAGAGGTTCAAACGGTTCCACAGGGGGCTTTTTATTTTCTAAACATTTTGTACTTTAGACAACCATGATTCTGGTGCTTTAAAACAGTGTCCAAATTTCATTTCTGATTTCTTTTTTTATACATATATTCTTCACAGCCCCGTCAGTAAGACGTGTAGACATACATTAGGCTCTTTAGATCACTGTAGTGTGTATGTGTGTATGTGTTTACACACACAGTGATCTAAATAACCTGTCAAAAAGTAAATGAACACAGAAGTCAGAAAGAGCTTTATTACTAATATGTTTACGCACACAAGCAATTTGATGACAGGAGCTTCCAGTGCAGACGAAAGTACGGATAGCGCAAACATACAGGGGAATAATACATCAGAGATGTAGCCTAATAATAATTTAAGAAAATTAAAAATTAAATAATGCACTGCACACAGACATAGAAGTGTAACAAGTTGTATTGTTTAAATGCATTTAAAATTGTTATTTACAAATGGGAATAAAAATAAATACAGAAATACAGCCTAATCTTGAAAGCTCAAGCTCTAAAAGGTGCTTAAATTATATGTGTGCAAGGCCCATTTGAAATGCAAAGGTGTAAGCAAATATTTCACTTGATAAAGTGCCATGGAAATAGTATAACTTAATCGTCTGCGTGAACTCACCACCGCCACGTCTGTATTTTTTTTTTCTTTCTTTCCTGCAAAAAATAATTCAACTAGATAAACTTATATTGATCAGTGGAAAGTCCCCACTAATGTTATGTGATTAGCACCAGCTTTAAAATAAAAGCATTTAGAGAGCGCCCTGCTTATACCACCTGCAGCAGCTGTATCACAGACCCGCTATTATCATCGTCTGAAAGCCTGAACAAAGTTTCAGATCGCTATTTCCGATGCTTGCGCCAGCTCATGGGTGACTCGAGACGAAACGGATCCCTCCTTTGATTGGCCACAAAAGCGCTACGTGGACATCGAGCAACAACAGGTAGAGCGCGTGACCGTTATCATTTCATTCTGACTGCGACTGTCAGGAGGACAACAGCGCTTCACGTTAACTCATTATTGCTCCCCGCAAGCCTCTTATCGCGCTCACATCACCAGGAGTTTGGTGGACATTTATTTCGAGGTAAGCAAAACTTTTGTTTCCCGACAGCAGAGATGATTGACAGGTTAAGGCAGAAGGGTCAACGTGTAGAAACAAGGCATTTTCTTTGTTTACTTGACCGTGACTGCGTCAACAGTTTATTTCATTATCAATAGTGGATTTGTTTCAGTATTTTTGCACAGTTTAATCTATTTTTAACAGTGAACCAGGGATAAATGAGATGCTACTGCAGTGAAACTAACTAGGGAAGGATATGACACATGGTCTCTAGAAGAACGCCTTGTCTTCTAATCGGACAGTAAAGGATGTTAAAACAAGATGTATTTAATCCATTAAATAACATTATTTTCAGCATATATTAAAGTTATTTGTATAGATATATGACACCCTGGACCACAAAATCAGTCACAAATGTCATATTGATTTATAAATTATCTGAAAGCTGGATTAATAAACGTTCCATTGGTGCATGATCAGGATAGGCCAATATTTGGCTGAGATACAACTTTTTGAAAATATGGAAACTGAGGGTGCAAAAAAATCCAAATATTGAGAAAATCACTTTTAAAGTTGTCCAAATTAAGTCCTTAGCAATGTATATTAGTAATCCAACATGAAGATTCTGGTATATTTATGGTAGGAAATATCTAAAAAAAATCTAAATAATTAACTGAATATCTTCATGGAACATGATCTTTAATTAATATCTTAATGATTATTGGCAAATAATAAAAATGAACTATTTTGAACCATATGTATTGTTAGCTAATGCTACAAATATACCTGTGCTATTCACTATGATTTTGTGGTTCAGGGTCACATATAATGTTATTTTGCATGTTCATTTGCTCCAGTCAATTGTAAATGATAATATCCTAGGGCCTACACCAGGGTGTGGGTGAGCCAATAATGAAGTCCAAAGGAAAAGGGTCAAAGCGGGGCAGACAGTCTTGGGCAGAGCAGGACGACCCAGACTTTACGCTGGAAACAGAGCCAGGTTCCAGCGAGCAGGAGGGTTCAGAGGTGTCAGTGAGGCTGGGAGGCACATGGAGAACACTGAGGGCCGAGAGGCACGGTGGTTCCCGTGTGGGCAAACGTCGCAGGCGGCAGCACGGCAGCGCTAAGGAACGCAACGTCCGGAGGCTGGAGAGTAACGAGAGAGAAAGGCAGAGGATGCACAAACTCAACAACGCCTTTCAGGCCCTGCGGGAGGCCATTCCTCATGTCAAAACAGATAAGAAACTTTCCAAGATTGAGACTCTCACACTGGCAAAGAACTACATCAAGGCCTTAACCACAATCATCCTGGGCATGTCAAACGCCTGCCTGCCTGACGCTGAGAGTGACATGGAGACTCATGCCACCAGGCTCCTGCAGTGCTATCAGCAGCATCTACAGGAGGAGGGAGAGGAGGATCTGTCCAACTACCTTCGCCACATTCACAGCTTCAACCAGGGCAGCTAACACCCGCTGCCAGAGACTCAAGAGTGCTGTGTAAATACATGCGTGATGGTGAACACCAGCTCTGAAGACTAACAAAAGGGTCCATGTGATAACCCTGAGTTTACAAGCTAAAACTGGTTCATAAGCAGGCTCATTTATGTACAGAACGCAATGATTATGTTGCGCACGATGTGGTAGTTATTTGCCAACATCATTCTATCTTAAAGTTACTAGCCACTAACTTGGCTAGGATTATTAAGGGACATACTTTTCTGGTCATTAATGTAGATGATGCTTTGCTCATATAGTGAAAGTCAATAGGGTCCAAAACAACACTGGACCCTTTATTTTTACTGCATGGGCAAAAAACAAAATCGTCTTTCTTTGTGTTCCATGAAATATGGTCTAACAGGTTTGAAATCCAAATCCATTTTTTGGGTGAACTATCCCTTTAACAGGGTAAGTATTTCATATTAAAAATGCAAAGTTTTGGAGCAGAGTTCATATTTATTAAGAGGACTCAAACCATGCACATCTGACACTGAGAGGAGTTTACAGTACTCAAATTTACCCTGTTATTTGTCTACGTTTAATATATAATCCTTTTCTTTTTCTAGTGGTTTCTCTCATGCCTCCATAAAGGTCTTTATATGTACAGCAGCAACCATAAATAATGCCCTATAGGACTTCACACAATTAATGCAGTTTCACATTAGTACAATAAATATTCCAAATTTTTACATCCACATGTACAATATAACTTAGCAGAGGAGGAATAAAACATAACTATTCATCCTAATGAAACCATTTGGAAAGATTTGTTATAAACACTTACTTTTTGAAATTTGTGCTGCCTTTAAATTGAATTAAACCACACACACACATTTATAATATATTATATATATATCTACGTATAAATTAAATATGCGGGTATCCTGAGAAATGTTTCACAACATTGTCTTCACATTTTCAAGTGCAAAACAAATATTGCACTCTTTCATTAATGACAACCAGTTAAATAAGTGTCCGAACATACACTACCATTCAAAACCTAAAGGTCTGCTTTGAAGTACATTATGCTCATCACTGTTTTAATTTGATCAAAAATTAAAAACTAATATATTGTGAAAATTCTGTCATACTGATTAAAATATGCCGATTTATTGCTGAATTAACAATTATTATCAATGTTGAAAACATTGTACTTCTGAGTAGGCAGGTCAAAAGTACAGCATTTATTTTTGAAACCAAAATATAAAACCGAAATAAAATCTTTTACTGTCATTTCAGTCCATTTTTTAGGAAGTATTAAAAAAAGTAAACAAAACAAAACAAAACAAAAAAAATCTTACTGACCCCAGATTTTGGAACCGTAGTGTATTCGAACAGTACCACTGTGCTGTCTCAGCTTTGATTAAAATCATAACCAATAACCCAATACAAGCAGATGATGAAAGAATAGAAAGACTCTTTTATGCTTAAACCGATGTCTAGCGGCACTGCTGTAAAATTCCCAGAAGCAGTTTGTTGTTTGTGTGTGATGTTCAATATAAAATGCTTGTATTGTACCTACAGTAGTTTACACTGTGACCTCTTGTATTTAATGCCCCTTGAATTCAAACAATAAAAAAATATTAAAGCAAATGGCCACTCGCTATTTTATCAGAGTCTAATAAATAAGCATTAAATTAAGATCCTCTAAACAAAAAAGCAATGACTAATGATGGTAGTGTTAAAAAGGAGAGGGCATTACTGAAAGTGGCCTCAGTATCCATGAGAGCCCTCAAAAGGAGAAGACATCTTTCAAACGAACTACAAAATGTGAATTCAGCTGAGGTACAAACAAAACCACAGAGCCGTCTGCATGTGCGGACGCTCGAGTTGTACGATTTGTTAAGTGGTATTGAGTAATTCTGCTCTGTAGAAGAGAAGCTTCATGGCTACAGTAGAGACGGTTAGGATAAAGATCTCAACCAAGACTAACAGCCCACAGGGTTTCCGTTCATCTCTGGCTGGTTACTGGTTAGCAGAGGACGTGTTGCTGTCTGGTTGTCTGTCAGGGATGGCATCAAGATGCGAGCTGCCTCCACGGCATTTCCTCTGACTGTTATATGATCCCATCCGCCCTGAGAGAGACACACGATTCTTTATGTTCTACCTGTTCTACAAAGTAACTAGTGAGCATAAAGACAGTGCTCACCCCAATGCCATAGTCCCACGAGTGTCCTTGGGGTTCCATCGGCAGCACCCCGAGTCGACGACACACAGTACCACAGCTCAAACTGTGACTGCCCTGCACCTTATCTGCAATGATCCACACCTAAGGAAAAAAAACACAAATCTAACGATCAGCAGACAAGCAACCTGCATGACTTAGACTGCAAATAGCTACAAGGGAATGGTCTAGACCTGGTCCAGAGGTCCCACAGACACCTTGCGCACATTATTGGAGATGTGCTCCCATGATGAGCCCTGAGGGTAACTGGGGGTCACGCCATGTCTGTACCACAGGTTACCTGCTCATACAAAACCATACATAAAACAACATATATAGTATTTTTTGTTATTTTTAATATTTTGTTTATGACTCGCAATTGGGACATATAAAGTTTGTATCACACAATTCTGAGACAAATTCATAATTGTGAGAGAAAAAGTCACAAAAACCTTTTTCAGTGGCAGGAACAGGCTTCTATACCATTGACTTCCATAGTAGGAAAAAAAATACTATGGATGTCAATGATGAGCCAAAACAACCCATTTACAAACTTTCTTTAAAATATCTTCTTGTTCAGCAGAACAAAGAAATTCATACAGTTTTGGAACTCGAGGGTGAGTAAATGATGACAGACTTTTGTTTTTGGGTGAACTACAATACTGCAGTTACCAAAATAAACAAACAGATCAGAGTACACATTTTTCCATTGATTAGTATCATCTGTGCTTCCCCATTTTTTAAAAAAAGTACCAAAGGCCACTGATGTATTAATACATTTTTATCAGTGTGATTTGTATAGGTGTACCATTTTCATCCACTGTGTATACAGACGTCCTGCCTACTGACACCTGTTTGAGCTTCTGTCCGGTTGGAGAAGGAATGTGATACCAGCAATCTCCTGTGAACAGATCAAATCTTTCTAATGCTGCTGCAGAAAAAGAGGCAATGCTGCAATAGCAGAATGACAGGCATGACTTGCATTAACAATTTTACGTAAGAAACAAGTATGTATTGTTGTATTCTCATGGGGTGATACACGTACAGGCTTTGCGACAGAAGGTTAGTTCCTCACCTGCCGGGTTCTGGGCAGACACAGAGCCCCTGTAGAACGCAGAGCCATCTTTAGCGATGGCCCAAACCTGGTGGACGGCACCTATGGAAATCGACTTGAAAGGCTGATCAGTTCCAACATGTAACCACGATGAACCCTGTGAGCAAGCCATGTCATCAGCCAGGGAAACATTTTTTAGGAAAGACTCTCACAATGATAATGCTGGAGTTGGAGAAGTATCTGTATAATATTTGCATGGTAACTACTGAATGCAATACATATTAGCTAACTTCTAAAAAAATAAGGAACTTGGCTCTTACTCCAGGAGTAAGTGAAGTAACACCCAAGCGGCACAAGACGTCTCCTTTGTTGCTGATGGCCCATAACGGCACCTGTTCCACTGTGATCTTTGGTTCACAAGGCAGGATTGTGATGTCACTCAAAGGTATAGGTGGGACTTCCTGCCAGGGGCCAGTTGTCGTGAGTTTACACTTTCTAAGGTAGAAAAAGATTAGCTAGAATTAGATTAGGTAGAATTATGATTAACAAAAAACTATTTGAGTGATTGCAAACAAAAATACTAAAAACTCTATGTTTGGTTACATCTTGTTATATCTGTACACTATTTACTACTAGCTTTTAAATAGATTAATCTCAACCAAAATTCAAGTTTATGTTTACATAATATATGTATGTGTACTGTACATAATATATATATATATATATAAAGACACACACACACACACGTATATATATATATATATATATATATATATATA
>JAUCNO010000082.1:6197956-6211286 GCA_032353835.1 Enteromius viviparus | reverse complement strand
TAATTGTGAACAACTTAACCATTAATTAATGCTTAACTAATGCATTATTTTGGACCCCTATTCTGAAGTGTTACCAAATAGTATAAGATACTTGTTTGGTAAAGTCACAAAAAGACCCAAATCTTATATTTGAGTATCCCTTCAATTACTTGGCCAGGTCTAAATTAAATGTCCTATAATAAATATTCTGTCCGACTTGTTTTGCACAAATTACATTTTCCATCATCAAATATTAAATGTTCAGAATGGGGTCTAAATTGCATTTATTGAATAAGGCTATCACAAATCACAAATACAACTAGATACAAATAGAACATTTTATGTTGGCTTAAGAAATACAGTACGTAGAATAGATAGATAGATGGATAGACCGACAGAAAGAAGATAGATGAGTTTAAATGTAAAAGTTATTTTAAAACTAGCATTTTAGATCTTAAATACACAATTAAACAAGTTTTACTCTAATTTTTACAAATTTACAGCTTTATTTGATATGACTCAAAATTACAATATTCTGTTTGCGAGTGATATTTCCCTTGAGATTTCCTTTCTTTACAGATCACACGTTTCATATTTCTCATACCATATTTTCTCACATTTCATAATTTTCATCATATTCTTGCTCTTTACCAGCACTGGTGGGTCCTTGGAAAACAAGTGCAAATAAAACCTTTATTAGTACCAAAAAATACTAGGTCAAGTCGCCAGAACTGAGGGGCAGCCATGATATGTGTAAACACATTATGCTTTAGATGTATGTGATATTATAATGTAACAAGATTTGTTTTAATGTGGCCTAACAAAACTGAAAAAGTAAAAATGTGTTTGTTTCAATAAATTCAGCCCCTGCATGGGACGTACAAGTTCCTATAGTTATTTTCCTTCTTCTGGAAAGTTCTTCAGTCTAATACATCACTGCCTGCTATGACAACACAAGATTATAATTAGGTAGTGACTTCCAGTCACGCTTTAGACAAAAAGACAACGACAAGCTGTCAGACTTTTCCTGTCCGTCTTGACAGAAGCATTGTGTTCGGTTAATCGTTGCCTTTCTTTCTTTCTCCTCTGCCTACTTACAGACCCACTTCCTCTCTGTGTTTCTCATACAGCAGTCATGCACTCTGCACCGGCCGATATTTACCGATTTGATCTATTTTTGTGACAATGCACAATCTGAATCTATAGACACACAAAATGAATCTCACCTAACAGCTACATAAATAAGATGTCATTTATATTTAGAAAAAGGTAGCATAAGCGCAGTTTCCCAACAAAATGTTTCACAAAGAAGTTTGTTGGTTTATGATCCCTCTGTGATGAACTACACTTATGAATCTAACCAGAACTGACTTCACACATCCACTAAACATCATTATTAAGTCTACTTTAGTGACTGGTTGTTGACTTGTAGTGTTCGGGGTAATAATAGTAGAGAGTCTGAAGTGGACTATCAAAACAACGTGTTACCATTATGGATGCCACCTATTTTGATATTAAATATAAGTTTTTAAAGTATCCATATGCGTCCAAATAGTTATATAGGCCAGAACTGTAAAGGTACAGAATGAAGTATGAGTTGACTGTAAACACAATACACTGAATGTGTCAGAGAACTAAAAACAAAAGAGCATGATGACATCAACCAAGCAAGGGAAAAAAAAGCAGCCTATAGTGGCGCATTCAGGCGCTTTGCGTTCAAATGACTAATGTGACTTTGATTTTTTTTTCATGCAGCGTACTGTGGATTGTGTCACCACTGTACACCATGCTGAGAAATAATACAACCATGAAAAGACCTCCATGTAGAAGACTAGGAAGTGTTCATCTCTCTCAGATCTTTGTACAGGGCGAGACGGATTATTAATTATGCATCGCTAAGTGTGTTTCTGGTACATTAAGAAGCTGAACGTCACTGATGTTTTTTTAAAGCCTTTCTGGTAAAAAAAAGGCTGCGTCACTCCGCTCTGGTTCTCATCAATAGAATGTCATCATAATATAACAAAAATATTCATATTCTCAAGTCCTTTTATTGGAAATGCAAAACTGCTTACTGTATGGGTTGTATTGATTTACTGACTTATCTATTATAATTATAGATATGTGCTATATCTACAGATACATACACCTACATCTATATTTATCATTTTTATCTCATCTAAATCTCTGTAGGTTGTGTGTTTGTGTGTGTAGAGATAAGCACCTAACTATATCTAAACCCACATAATAAACCTGGCCTCACTGATTATATGTATAGACATTATGGATATATAGACAGAAAGAAAAAATTTAAATGTAGTTTCAGGACACATTTAACAACAGGATGTGCGTAAGTATACAAAATAGTCTATTCATATTTTCTATAAAAAAAAAAACATTTAATGATAATAATGTTTAATTATACAAATGGGAAGTGTTTTGTCTTCTGTTTAAAATATTTTTCTATATACTATACGATATTCTTTATAATATAATAGTATACAGCTTGCGTTGTTTTTATTGATTTTTATTGATTCGCACTCTGTGACCCAATCATTTCAGAACCATTTCTTCACAGGCTGAATGCAGTAATGTTTGTTTTTTTAATTGTCTGTGTGCGACTGGTCTCAATCTTACTAGACGAATAAAAGGTAAATCCTAAGAGTTTAGAGAGTTTACTCGCTTTAGAAGGTGTGCCAATTAAATTGTAAATTAAATTGAGATTATTTACTCTAGTAGATTACGCTAAATCCATAACACCACAAACCTACGCTCAGGTTAGAAACGGAATAAAATGAGGTTTTAGAGCACATCGGCATTAGTCATAAACTGTAGAGGCTAATAATGGGTTTTCCATTTAGAGAAATAGAGTGCAAGGCTTAACCTCTGATCATTGTAATGCTATTCTGCATAAGTGTGTGAGGAAAACCACTCTATGATTATATAAAGTTACTATTTGAAGTTGATCAACTTGGTTCTATGGTAATGGTCATGACCTCTGGTTAGATATAGCCTTGCACTAATTAGTCTTTTGTTGTAATTCAGATCTATGGGGAATAAATAATATGTTCTAGAATTAGCAAAGTAGCTACGGTCCTTCTAGAATAAAAGCCAATCACCTTTGACTAATGACCTACAGCTGTAGCTGACAAGTTTGTGGCCATTTTAGCAAATGGCTGCAATATAACAAAGAGTTAGAGGGGGTCTGAATACTTTCCATACCGTCTGTATTTTATTTCAACCGCAGAAAGACATCAATGCACACAATTTTTCAAGTTCAAGTCAGCGGAAATTAATCTGCTCACTTGTCTGATTTGTTTGTAGGACAAGATGGCAGATTCAATGTTATGATAGGTCAGATCACCTAAGCTCTTTGCAAAGGGTCAACTGGGTGGAGCTGTGACTGGGGCAGTAAAAGGTACACTTTTGTGCCTATTAGGGTCAATTATATATGAAGTATATATATATATATACCAAAATGGACCCTTTAGGGACAAACATGTACCTTTTATATGTATATTATATCTATATCTATCTTTATGTACTATCTTTATGTACATCTATCTATATCTTCGTCTATAGGCAGCCAAAGTGTACTTGTCTACATTTCTATCTGCACACCTAACTATATCTATATCTATGCATCTAAATCTCACTAAGCTACTGCATGTATATCTTTAATAGTCACCATAGTCTGTATCCATATCTACACCTACATTCAGGCGTAGCAAACTCTTCACTCCTTGAGTTCTCTTTGCAGTTGTTGCATAAACCTGACCGCAGAACCTGACCCACATCTTTTAGTCCATTTCTGGGTTATTTTCTCACTCGTCTGTTACCTCTGTTATTGACGATCCAGTGTCAGCCTTCATTTCTCTCTTTATAAATCCCTCAAAGCACAGTCTTACTCTCTGCGATTTGCTCTGTTGTTCTCTCAGGCACTTCCCTCCTGCTCTCTCTCTCTCTCTCACATGTGTCTTTTGAGATTACGATTCTCGCTAACTCTTCCTGCCGCGTTCATTTTTTGTTTTTTTCTCTGTTTTTGTCTTTTGGTGACATCCTCACTTTCCTCTTCTACCGTGCTGTTTTTCTTTCTCTCACTCCTTCTTTTCTCCGCTGACTCTTTGTCAGACTCAAAGAGAGGGAAGCAAGTGTTGGTTTGCTCACTGCCTTCTGTGTGTGTGTGATCGGTGTGTGGGTAGGTGTTCTGAGGGCAAATGTGTAATGTTTTTGTGTACAGACACAGCTACAGCAGAACTCTCTGACCCTGCATTGTGGAAATGTGCTTGTGTGATACTCAGCTTGGACCATGCTCATGTGTCTCTCCGTGAATGTGACAATGTGATTATAGCACTGACAGATAGAGGTGTCATTTTCTTTCAATCCTTAGATTTGATTGGTCAAACAATTCACTGAGTGTCATATCAGATAGGAGAAGAACCTCACACAAAAAAGGATTGAAGATTAAAACGTTCCTGCTTTCAATAAACCATGTGCAACTTCTGGACAATACTTTTTTACTGATATGATCTTAGCTAAACTAGCTAAATTTAGCTACAGTTATTAGCTTAATATGGCAACATAAGTTTACCGTTTAAATAGTCAAATAATTGTTTTTTTAGTCAGAAATTGGATATATAAGGCCTCTCTAATGTTGTTTATGTCCTATTTCCAACTACGAAGCTCATATTTACTATAATTCCTATAACATGTGTGTATTGGAGCTGTATTATTCCAACACAGTCTTACAAGCAATTCGTACATATTCGTACAAGGTGCCAAATTTGTGCAAATTTGTACTAATTAGTACGACCTCACTCGTACGATTTCGTACGATTTGTCTAAATTCACGTGATGGGTAGGTTTAGGGGCGGGGTTATGTTTAGGTAATTCGTACAAATTCATATGAATTGCCATCTCGTAAAATACCTACGACTTAGAATAAATCGTATGAATTTGTACAAGTGACGTCGTACAAATTCGTATGAATTAGCCACCTCGTAAAATACGTACGAATTGCCGTGAGATCAGGTTGATTATTCTGGCAGCATTAGTATTGGAGCTGTCCAACAAAATGGTGCCAAATGACCTGGCATAAAGGACCTTTATAACATTTAGTTAAACCTATCACTGTCATGTGGTTTTGTTTCAAAGATAGCAGTGGGATTTAGAAAACCTGTGCTTATATTCTGGAAATATTTAAGTTGGGGGATGCAAATTATTCCACCAAATTTGATCTAAAACCATAGGTACTTGATTTTAACTTGGGCATTACCAAACCGTTGTATAAGGCTGTATATGAAAGCTGAAAATTGCTGCGTCTGCAGGCAGCACACGGAGGTAGGAACCCAGCAAGTCACATCCAAATCCAATAATCATTTCACATCCTGAGATACTTTCTTCTGATTAATTTTTGATATAGATTATAGATTATTTAGATGTTGATTATATATTCTTCGCTGTCTATATATCCACTATCCTGTGCAATTGAACATAACTAAAACATTGGCATCTGAAAGCCATTCAGTTTGTGAATGAATGTAAATTTTTGCCCTTTTTGGCGTTATACTTAATTTCTTGCTAGAAGTTAGTATAGTAGTTATTCAGTATTTGTGTGGTTGTGACCAAAGTTCTCTCTGTTTAGTTCTAGACAGCCTGATCTCACGGCAATCCGTGTATATTTTACGAGGTGGCTAATTCGTACGAATTCATACGATTTATTCTAACTCTTATTTTACGAGCTGGCAATTTGTATGAATTTGTACGAATGACCTAAACCAGTGGTTCCCAACCTTTTTTTAACTCATGGCCCACTCAGCCAAACACATATGTTTCCGCGGCCCACTGCAAACGAATTTAAACGATCCCACTTTTTGTGTCGGGTTAACTAAGTACTAGAAAGCAAGGCTGTTAATTGACTTAATTGAATCAACTGGTAATGTATTGAATAAACAGAAAATATACATAACGGATCAGCAAACTAGACATTTTTAATTATATTAACAATATTACAATTTCTGTTAATAATAATTAGCGGCCCCCCTGCAATACCATACAGGTTGAAAACCACTGACCTAAACATAACCCTGCCCCTAAACCTACCCATCACGGGGTTTAAGACAAATCGTACGAGTGAGGTCGTACGAATTAGTATGAATTGGCACAATATGGCAACTCGTACAAATATGTACGAATTTCTTGTGAGACTTTGTTGTTCTAGATTATTATACAGTTATGCAGTCTCATAAGCTGTCTGAAATCAGTTTTAGGAAGTACCTTCATGCTCAAACCCTGCTGAGAATTCACTGGCTAAAGGCTGTTGTACCCCAAGCCGACGGTCAACAAAGAAAGTGAAAGTAAGGAAAGCAAGCAAACAGCAAAGTCAATAACTAATTTTTTATTTTTATCTTACGTGGCCATTCCAACATGCAATATGAAATATTTTAGTATTTTCATAAAGGCATGGCTGTCTGGGATGAAGAAAGTGAAGACTGACTGATCAAGAAGATCATGCATAAACAACTGGTATAGATGTACAGAACGTATTTATCCATTGTCTTTAGTCTTTGAAGTGTTTGTCTAGTTTGTTGTGTCGTGATCTTTAGCCAATAATTCATCAGCAACAAGTAATATACAGTATATATATATATATATAGTGTCCCCTTGGAATTATTTGTTTGAATTATCTGAATTCTCCTTGGAAAGTCCTGTATGACATTTCTGTCAAAATTTTGTTATTCACATATTCTTATTCTGTAACAACTTATTTATACATGAAGTTACAGGACAAACTTAGATTCAATCCAGAAGAACTGTGGCAACGTCTCTAAGATGCTTCAAAAAATCAACCTGCAAAGCTACAGTACTGTACACTTGCCCATAGTTACAGAGGTGCCCATAGTTTTTCAGGTAGCTTTCCAAGTAGGTTTTTTAAAGCATCTTGGAGACGTTGCCACAGTTCTTCAGGATTGAGTCTGTCTCAGTTTGTTCTGTTACTTCATGTCATTCCAGACAGACTGGATGATGATCAGATCTCTGTGTGGAACACACAGACTCCTTGTGCAGACAATAATCTCACTGCATTATTACAATTAATGACAAAAATAATGTTAGGAAATGTAATTTGATATTTCCAACTGACACGCTACCGCAAAAGATAGAAACAACCAACTTAAAACCATTTTTTACTAGTGGCCTAAGACTTTTGCACTGTACTGTATATATGGCATACATTAGTTAACAATGAAAATATTTTTGCTAGATACCTGGCCCAACGTCTGCGGCGGACAAAGTCCTTCAGTGTTTTATATCCGTGGTATGACCTAGAATGGCGAGTACATTCAGTATAGAGTTGGCTTGCTCTCGCTTTCTAAGATTGTGCTTTTTATGTGATAAGATACACTGGAAATAACAATAACCAATATAACATACGCAGGAAAGTCTGCTGCATACTGCCAGCCCTCTCTGTCTGTGCCACCTTGCACACCATAATCAATAGTCCAGTCTGAGACCTGCAATATATTAGGGAGCATTCACATATACCACAATTTGCAACTTTAAAGCAACCATAAGTCATTCACTGTCAATTTCAGTGACATGTTCTTTATGTGAAATACATAACAGCACAAACCCAAGTCCAGTTGGGGGAGGGAGGTTTTGTGTTGTTTTTAGTGCACTCCTTCAGACCTGAGGCATCACTCCACATGTAGCGATCAGTAGGGAGACCCCTGGAGGAGAAACAGTGAGGCACAGCAGTGAGCTTACTGAACACGTCTGGATTACAAACATCATGCTCGGTATTGACCTGTTAGTGTAACCAGTGACAGGATTCCAGCGCTGGTTTTCATAGATATACACACTCTTCACGTCAGTCTGTGTGAAGATGTTATCTGTGCTGCTTGCCAAACCTGTGTGTGTAAGATAAATACACAATGTGACTAAAATGCATGAAAACACTGATTTGGTGTTAGAAAGAAGTGATGCATGTACCCTGGAAGAAACCTCCTCCATAGCCTCCTGTGTGCACCCAGGCAGTGTGGTCATAGCCAATCCCCCACACCACACCAAGACTGTTGGACTCAATAATACGCAAATGCCCTCCGACTTGACGCCAGAACCTGCCCATGATGACAAGATGAGTTTTTTTTCTTTAGAGAAGTCTATACATTAGGCATTATGGCTATAAGGCATAGCAGTATAGCAGCATTTAACATTTATGAATATATGCTTGTTCAAAGGTTGAAGGTCAGATTTCATAAAGAAATCAATTAACTTATTCAAAAGAGATGCAAATTAAGGATTTAAGAAAAATAAATATATATATATATATATATATATATATATTTATAAAAAACCTGAAATATTAAAAGAGCTGTTTTCATGATTGATAATGATAAGAAATGTTTCTTGCGCATCAAAACAGCATATTGGAGTGGCTACTGAACGATCATATGACACCAAGTCTGAAGTAATCGCTGCAGAAAAGTCAGCTTTATGCCATCACACATCACATGTTTAAATATAATTTAGCAAACAGTTATTTTTAAATGAAAATGTTATTAGTAATATTTATTTCACATTATTACTGCTTTTGCTTTATTTTTAATCAAATAAATGCAGCTCTAGTGAGTTGAAGTGTATAATAATAAGTGACTTCTTTCAAAAGCATTAAAAAAACTAACAAGCCCCAAAGTTTTAAAAGGTAGTTCTTTAATAAAGGGCCCTTTATTTTGCATTTATCCAATTTAACGTGATTTTTAGTTTAGTGTGTGATTTTTTTAATGTGATTTATTACTGCATAATGTTATGCATGCTGGTTTTTTTTAAACGTTTTTGGAAAAAATGGTTCTGGTGGGAAATGTTCTTTGTGCGTTTTTGCTTGATTTTCAAACTTCACTTACTATAATGATTAAAGTTAAATGTGGGGCAGGCCTGCAGGGGCATGTTTGAATGTACTATAATACATATTTTGTGTAGCAAGGCTTTTCAAGAAAAAAAAACCCTAAAACACTTCGGGTACAGATAGGAAGAATCACCTATTTACATCAAACTTTTTAACATAAAATCAATCAATCAATCTAATCAATCAATCATCTGATTCTTACATCTGATCGCATGGTGTAGGGTAGGGAGATGCCTCTAGTTCTTTTGTGGGTTCGCTCACAAAGATGTCACCTTTACAGGTGACTGACCAAATGGTTTGTTTCGAGGGAGGGCCTTGAATACCTTTAGAGTCACAGCAGGAAACACTGAGCAGAGCGAGCTGAAAGAATAAACAAACTTTCAGCCACACAGCAAGGTAATCCTAAAGTCCAGTGCAAGTTATTCAGAATCAGTTTCCCCCGGTTAACTTTCTCTCCTCACCCAGTCGTGCATTTCCAGCTCTGTGGCTGCAGCCAGGCGGATGGGCCACCTCTGTTTGGTTCGCTCTGCTGTGTATATGGCGAATGTGTTTTTGGAGTCATTCAGTACTGGCACCAGAATTGTCACTTCGTTGATGAACACATGGAGATACTGGAAAGACAAAAGAGCAGAAAACAGGTGGTGAATTTAGACCACATGAAATCACTTTACAAGCGCAGATTTATTTCCGATAATCATATACACTTTCATTCACAAGTTTGATATAGATTTTTCAATGTTTTTGAACCAGTCTCTTATACTCATCAAAACTGCATTTATATGATAATTAATATTTATTTTGGCAATTATTTTTATATTTTATTTGACAAAAACCCCAAAACATAGTAATATTGTGATATCTGTTTTCTATTTTATTATGCTGTTTTTTCTAATATGCTGATTTGGTACTCATGAAACATTTCTTATTATTATTTTGAAAAATATCGGTGCTTAATACTTGTGGAAACTGAAACTCTTTTCAAAAAGATTTTTAGGAAAAAACTTTTAGCAGTACCTTAGATGGCATCAAAGCTAATTCACATAGATTAAAAATCTAATTAACATAGATTCTGTAAATGATGTGATATTACCTTCTTTTCATCATTGAATGTGTAGTAGATAAACAGAATCCCATCCTTGTTACCCTCCGCTCCTGAAAACTGCTCCAAAGCAAACTGAACATCCACCCACTTATGAGGTTTCCAGTCTCGCCACCACTGCATAGTGCCCTTCTTCACCCACACAGACTGTGCAAAGGACAGCATTCAGTGTTAAACATTTATCAAACTATAAACATTTTTTAAGGTTCAAGACAAAAGATTCATTTTCTAGGGGTAACTCCTTGGTTCTACCAAGCTGGGGGCCACTGTCATCATAACTGCTGCTCTGACTATAGATCTACAGTAACTCTTTTATGGACACTTACTGTTGCTATGCCAATGATAGTCTGAATATAATTTTAAAATAAATGACAAAACTGGTTAGCATAATCAAAAACATCATATGAGGTAAACAGCTATGTGTGTGAGCACTACCTGTTCAATGGCCTGCTCATAATGCATGAAATTCTCCATTTCTCTCTTGGAGCGCTCGCTGAGCTGCTCAAATATCTGTTTACGCCATGCTGCTGTTTGAGCAGGTGTAATGGAGAGAGACATGGCCTGCATTGAGGAGTTCAGGGCTGAGGAGACGATCACATTTAATAAAGTCAAGGACAGAGTGAATCATCAAATTCAATTACACAGATGGCAACAGGGCTGCACGATACTGGAATATGGTGACATTGCGATTTTTTCTTTCATACAAAAAAAGGCTAACAATAAAATCCTTTTAGGGCCATTTCAGAAAGATTTTTACAAGAGATAATTCCCATTGTTTTTGACCAATTCGGTATTACTGTAAAATATATCATTACTTGGATTTTGATTCTTATTAAATAAAATTATTAACAAAATCAAAAATATATTGTAACAATATTGTAAAAAGAAAAAAAGAACAGAAAGCTTACTGTAAAATTACAATACTACTATTTATATTCTAATTTCTTGATATTAAAAATGGTAAACCACTGAGTTTTTATATTTATGGTTTGCCAGAAGAAAAGTTATATTCAAAAAATTTGCACAATTCATATCTATGAATTTAGCTCATAATATCAGAGCGTCCGAATGGCTAGATTCACAGTAAATAAACACATTACTTAATACCTGCAAAGCATATATTAAATTCATTAAATCTGGACTAATTCTACTAAACCATATTGTAGTATCGATTTTATTTCGATATGTAATGGAGCCCAACAAGGTACCCGGCTGACCTGTGGTAGTAGATGAGTTGAACCAGTTGAGCTGTGAGTGACACCCAATCAAACATCCCCCACCGCTAACCCAGGCCCATTTCGGGTGTTCATCTGGCCCATAAGGCTCTTCTAGGGCCAAGTTATAGGTGGCTACAGAGGACAGGCTACTGGTTTCAGCTGCGTCTCCTCCAGGTCCAGCTGTGAGGTGCGTCTGGGCTTCCTCTAGGTCCACATTGCTCCACTGAGGATCCACCCCACCTGATTGGCTAGGAGATAGAACCCGGGCTGGGGAAGTCCCGTCGTCCACCTCTTTTTCTGGGTGATCTTCCTCAGGAATAGATGGGCCAGCTGGAGGGATGTCACGGCGACCGATTTGGCCTTCACGGTCAGACACGAGCTCTGAGATGAAGCTGTCACTGGTCACTTTGGGGATGCGTGGTTTAGGGGCATCTCCTATCTCAGGTGTTGGGACAACTTCACTCCCAGCTATCTCAGTCTCAGGGTCTGCATCACTCAACACTGATGCCTGGGACTGCAGACGCACCTCACCACCAAAGAAACAACCAGCACTGTGATGTGTAGAGACACAAAGTGTTAATATGTGCAGCACCAGAAGTTTGGGATGACTATAAAAAAAAAAAAAGCTGAACACATTCATGTCACATAATTGTTTTAAATTTTAACCTGTAACGGCTTTCAGTTCATTCACTAAATTCACTGAAGTGTGCAAAAACAGTATAAAATTTACCATTATTGCAAATTAAAAAAGTATTGTAAAAAAATAATTAAATGACATCTGACAGTACACTGTTTTTTTTTTTTTTAAATAAGTAACATTTAATTAAAAATATATTTTTTAAGCTGTTACGCCACACTCTGTCAGATGGAGATGGAGACTGTTCAATGCTCCAAGTCCTGTTCACATTGCGAGCTACACGCTGTGACAAAGCACATTCCCATTAGTCCCATTCATTTGATTTCTGCCATTCATTCAGTGACGTCTGGTTAGAAGTGTGACGGTGGCTTTTAGTAACAGGATGTAGGCGTGAAATATTATCGCCATACTTAACAGAAAATTACTTACACCTAATTTACAATAAAATATCTAAAGAAAAGTCTACCAATAACATTAGCACAACAGAACCAGAAATGTCACAACTAGGACATGCAACAAAATAGGCAGATTTTAAAGTCCTCTAACCTCTGGAGGCTGCTTGCGCTGGCGCTAGAGTGGGAACGTTCACTATCTCTGGGTACAGAGACAACTTTCCAGGCCTTCCCACTTAGCTCGCTCGCAGTCACACCCTGGCGAAAATATACCGCCCGGTCTTCAAAACCAATAGCCCACACCTGAGCAGAGAGATACATCACATTCTCACTAGAACTATATACTTGGATACATATATATATATATATATATATATATATATATGGCATAATATCTGGTATTTAAACACCCCAATATTTATACATTTGTAAGTAATGTTTCAGGACAAAAATACATTGATTAAAGCATCTATATAAAAGTTTCTGGGTTAAGCATAAAGATTTTAGTATCCAAAATCAAAGAGCACTTTATTTAGCTGTTTTCTGCTGAAATATGTAGTGACATGCACTGTTATTCAATGTAAAAAGATAAATTAATCTGACTACTGATCTCTGACCTGATCATTGAGACCCACGTTGATCATGACCATCTCTCCAACCATAGCGATCCAACCTGAGCCACAAGGATTATGAGAATTCACACCCCGTCTAAACCAGACCTAATAAAAATAAATAGATGTGAAAAAATAAGCTAAATAAGAATAGAAAAAGATGAATTTATAACTATTTTCTATTTTAAGATATACTCTGTGATGGCAAAACTTATTTTAAACATTAATTACTCCAGTCTTTAGAGTCACATGATCCTTTAGAAATCATTCTGAATAAAAGTAGTAATTTCTTTCATTTAGTTTTTATTGGCCCCAAACCTCTAAACTGTCCTGCATGTAAATTTAAAAATAAATAAATAAATAATTCTGCAAAGCAATATGAATGATAATATAATTTGTAATTAAAAAAGAATAATTTATTTTTGTGTTTTCAAATGATTGATCAAATCCAAAAGAATCATTTTTTTTACATACTATATATATGTAATGTGTTTAT